>PVYE01003718.1:5063-21311 GCA_002995055.1 Rhizopogon rudus
GAGGGGCCGACTCGTGTACTGGTCGGTGTACATTTTGAACACCCCCAGGCACTACGTCCAAGGAAAAGAAAAGGTGAGTCAAACAGTACGCGTCTGAAATCAATCAGCGCTTCCCTGTATTTATGCCATCGTTCGAACCTTTAATGACGATAATGTTGATGCGTTGGGGCATGACCCCGTTATGCCACCAGGAGCAAATTCGAAGAATCAGCCGGGCAATTGGGCTGAAGCTGGTCCAAAACTGCAGACATTAGCCAGAGAAGTCGTGGAAGGTCAAGGCTGGTGAAGGCGTATGAGAGAAGGTTAATTGCATGAGGCGCTTGATCGGCAATGTCCCTACCTGTAATGTGGCGGCTGGCCTCGGCCTTCGTCGAACTGTGTCTAGCGCTTACGAATAGCTATCTGCTTTCAGGCTCGACTCCCTGAGTAGACGGCGATGGGTCTCGCTGAAGCGTCACCCGCCGTGACGGGGCGATCTTGGCATGGTGTAACTCCTGCTAACTGGTGGTATCGGGTATGTGATCTGCGTTTACTCATCGACAATCATCACTGATATCGCTGGTATCACCGCCAGAGGCTCAATCAACGGTATATGGCGGGTTGTACTAAGCAACCGATCCCGGCACCTTCAATTCTGTAATGATCACCCTCCAGAAACTACATGTGTTAGTAACAAGGTACATGATGTTGACTGGCCTATAGGCGATGGTATCATCAATATGATTTCTGGGAGTCCTTGAAAATCTGCGTCATCGAATATAGGACAACCGCAGTGCAGGACAAAGAAAAAAATTTCACAACATGAATTATAATTCAAGAAGACAATAACAGCAATAAGTAAATAGGTTATTTCGAAGTTCCGTCAGACAGACGCTCCACTCGCTGGATATGGCTTCACCAGACTGCAAGCAGCCCGACAATGCACAAACCCAAACGTCCTCGAGATCACCGCAAGCGGAGACCATGTTCTCTGTCGAACGAGTGAGCGCTGGTGTCATCCAGCGGAATTGAAGGATGTGGCATGAGTAAACATGCGAGACTCGAGTTAGTTTCTATAAAATAGATCCTAGCTGAGTATGTTCTGAAGAACCAGGAAAGACTGAGGACAGGTTTATATAGATTCTGTTGATGGTCCGTGCGTGGAAAGAATGACTTAGCATTTGCTGCAAGGCTACATGCTTGTTTTGGAAAGTGTCTGGTTATAGCTTTCATCATGTCCACCGTCCTGTCGCGTTTTGGGGGTCTTGACGAGCTCATACAAGTTATCTGTCAGGGTGCTGATCGTTTCGTCGCGCTATCGCAAGTAACGGAATCTGCATGGTCGGTTTACCTGGGTCTCAAAGGACCAGAAGGCAGGTGGTGGAGAGGCTCGTGGTCGGCCCAACATATCCTTAAAATCACCGTTCGTGGCAGGGCGGTTCGATTGCCCTCACCCTGACTGTTGATCATTCTAGGGTACGCAAACTCCTGAAGTGCTTGGAACCTTCGCCGAAAAACTTCGAACGGCATTTGTGAACGGTGACCTTTTGATAGGGGAATGGACTGAGAAAGGCTCGGACATTAATGTGAATACTACTTTTGCTGTATCGATTATACCGAGCCGACGACATAGGACTTCGATAGCTCACTTTTGGGCGAACCGCCAAGCATCCGCTACACATGACTCTGAAAGAAGTGTCCGCAACTGAAGCTGCATCGCATGCAACTGTGGTGTTCACCAAAGTAAGGCAATCGAATCGTCAGCTTATTATCAACAATAACCCACGTGAAGATTGCGCTACAAGCTCAGTCCCGCAAATGTCAGCTAATGCCGTCTTTCCGAGTTTCATGCGGCGATACCAGTGTTACTCCAGAGTCATCTCACGCTAGTTCAGGTACGCCATGTTCCTTGACGGTGTTAGTGCAAGTAGTCGAACACATGGTCGCAGCCTCGACATCGAAGATCCTTCCGTCGGAGCGCACATGCATGGGCCCGAATGAGGACCCTGTCATCCCTGCTGTAAATCAGGAAGCCGAAAGAAAAATAAAAGCTCTCGAAGCGGAACTTGCTCGCGCAAAGGAAAGGTCGCCGCCGAATGACCCAATGTCTAGTAACTCCTGTCTAATTCATGCCATGTTCTCAGAGACAGCTGATATACTACTTTGGAACAGAACCTTCAGCAAGCTCCCGACCTCCTAAGGGCGCATCTTTAGCCAACCCGAACAAAAAGGCGAGGAAATACCAGGCCCTTGAATTCGAAGACTAGTGAACTGTTTGAGCGACTAAGCATTAGTTAATGGTTAGAACTTGACGAGATATCTGTCTCGAGTTGTCAATGACAAATGACAAATGAACGTTGTATGTTCCGTTGACCGAATAAGACGCCGAAGAACTGCACCCGAAATGGGCTTTGAACTTATACACGTTTGCCAAAAAAAAAACGCGCGACCCTAGCCCTTGAAGCTTTAAGTTGCACTCTTGTCATTACCTCCTACTAGTATCATCAGCCATGTCCTTTCCGCCTAGTTCTGCTGTGCCACCTGCTGGGCAGGTCAGCGGCAGCGTCAATGCACTACCTGTAGAGTTCATGTTCTCTCAAATCATGGCCGCAGTTCAGAAATCTGTAAGCCCCATTTTTTCATGTAGCATCACAAACAAAACGCTGACAGTTAGTACTTAGCAAACTGAGATATCCGACCTGCGACAGGAATGTGCCGAACTACGAATGGCAAATGCGAGCTTGGAACGTCAAATCCGGGAAGGCTTTCAGGTGAGCGTCATTACCTTGCACTTCAACCGTTTCTAAGTTCCAAGAATCTCGGAATTGCAACCAGAACGGAAACGGAAACTACTACGCCAGCTCGCGCATAGGCTCTGGCTTTGCGACTCCAGTGCCCAGCAGTCCTCTTCTTCGAGCCAAATCCCCTTTCCTATCCGCGCATAGTATTCCATCCCTTCTTACCCCACCCATTAATCACCATCCATCGCCCCTGGGTGATAACGTTGTTACACCCTTTCAACTTGGCGTACGTGACATTCCCGGATTCTACGTCGTCATCCCCGCAGGAGGCGCTGGCACGCGGCTCTGGCCGCTTTCGCGCGAAGATCACCCAAAGTTTCTTCTCGACTTAACTCTTAAGGGGCGTTCCTTGATCCAAGCCACCTGGGACCGTCTTCTCCCCCTTTCATCCTCTGTCCGCACCACCGTGGTAGCAGGTCCAGGGCATGTCAAGTCGATCCGGGAGCAACTCCCCGACCTTTTATCGCACAACTTATTTTGTGAACCTGGTCCAAAAGATTCCATGGCAGCCATCGGTTTAGCTGCGGCGGTACTCGCGAAGCGTGACCCTAATGCCGTCATCGGTTCCTTTGCTGCGGACCACATGATTTCAGGTGATGATGCCTTTCTTTCGGCCGTCGCGGAGGCCGTCGAAGTAGCGAAGAAAGATTATCTCGTTACCATTGGGATTGCGCCATCTCATCCTTCCACTGGCTTCGGTTATATCCGCCTCGGAAATAAACTAGGTTTCAAAGATGCTCCGAATGCAAGGCTCGTCTCCAGCTTCAAAGAAAAACCTGATGCGCGCACAGCTGCTGCTTATATTGGAACTGGAAACTACCGCTGGAATGCAGGAATGTTCGTCACGAAGGCGACTGTCCTGATGGACCTCTTGAAGGACTATAAGCCGGACCTCCACGACGGGCTTCAGAAAATTGCTGCCGTATGGAATGACGAGGCGTTGCGCCAGATCACTCTCAATGAAATCTGGCCCCAGCTAGAAAAAATTCCGATTGATAATGCAGTCGCAGAGCCGGCGGCTGCTGAGGGTAAGGTTGCTGTAGTGCCCGCGACATTTGGTCCGTCCCCACTTTTCATTTACGAAGCGAGGTAGACTGACGGCAGACCCTTAGGCTGGGATGATGTCGGTGACTTCTCTTCGCTCGCAGACCTGCTGCCTGCTGAATCCAATCAACCGCGTGTTCTTGGAGACGGAGCTTTGGGTAAGTGTTTCATTTCTTCACCGGGTCGCCGCAGCTGATTTCATCTCCGTTCAACAGTGCTGACGGAACAAGTTGCTGGGGGAATTGTAGTGCCCGGCTCAGGACGCCTCATTACTTGTCTCGGCGTCGATGATCTGGTTATCGTCGACATGCCTGACACCCTTCTCGTCACAACGCGTGCACGATCGCAAGAAGTGAAGCGCCTCGTGAAGAAGTGCCGTGATGCGGGTTGGAAACACCTCCTCTGATGTTGTATCTCGGACTTGGAGTCTCGGAAATAAACGGACTACATATCACAATGGATGCTCTTCGGAACGGTATTTGATCTCACATAAGTTTTTTGTTGGAAACTGTCCTCGCTCATATCATACCTTCTCATGTTTCGGTAATCCCTTGTTTTCTGTGTACATTCTTGTTATATGTGGTGTGTCGACAGGGTACTTCTTAGTCATTTAGCTACATATTGAATTATATCTGATGGTGGCTTCCACGTCATGATTCAGACATTTTTCCGTCTTGCTGCCAGTGCGATTCCATAAATCTGGCCCTCACAACAGCCTGACAGAGCAACTCAGCCTGACATGACGGCGGCGTCTTCCACGTCACGAAAGCCATCAAAGCGCGAGTCACGATTTGATTATCACTTTCTCCTGACTCAAATATACAGGCCAAACCACCTAACCCCCCTGCGTAGCCAGATTAAGAGTTAATAATAAGAGTTCGTGTCTTCGATCGCGTGGTTAGAAACCTAATTCCAAAACTATATCAGCGTGTGTAGTCACTGAAACCGGACCGGTTGTCCTTCCAGACAGCAAAGGGCCTCGAGCAGGGTTTCTTCAAAACGCTTGTATTTGTATTACGAAGGTAGAATCGCACGCTGAACGAACGTTGACTGTTGGAATATTAAGGTCTCAACTTGGTTGATATCCTTCACAGGGGTTATTAAGTCAAAATACTTGGTATTACATAGTAACAGGATCTACATCGAAACATATGAACATACATCTATGGATATACCAAGTTTCATGCTGCATTTGGAAGGCTATCAATACACTCTCGAATGAGACGTAGAGTTTCGTTCTTGTCATACAGAACACACGTGCATTCAGTATTTGGGCACTTAGCATCCCAACACGCCTGCGCCTCGGGCCAGTCCACCAGTCCGACATTAAGAACCGTATCCCCTAACGGGCGCACATCCATCTCCAAGACCACTTTATACTTGAGCTCTCTCCACGTGTGATGTTCTATCGTTCGCCTGCACCGCGGGCAATGTGCTACCGTGCTCCCTGTCACGAACGGGGTCTCATCCAACCGTCTCCGGAGGCCTTCCCGCCGTTCACGATGCAGGTGTATCAGGTCAAGCACAGCGCTCGTGCCAATCTTCCGGAGGATGGGTTGATATTCTGGCGCGTAAATGTTGAGAGCGAGCGACTGTGTGGACGCATATTTCGCCTCTTCTTCCCAGCCGAAACGGCTTGCAGCTGCGTAGAGCCGGAGAGGCTGATCTAAGAGCGGGGGCGTCATGACAAGGATACGTATAAGCGAGATAGGTCCCGGCATATCATATTTTTCCGCGGCGAATAATAATACATCAACATCGTCATATGAGGTGAGTGGATTGATCGGCAGACCACAGATCATTCGCAGGATGCTATCTAGTGTGCGTGAGTCCTCGTCGAGGTTGATAGTCTCTGGGCGATGAGAAACAGGGTTTAGTCGAGGCATGGAAAAGAGTGATCGGAACCAGCCCGAGGTCGTTTTGAGGGTCCAGGAGTGGACACGGAATAGGGTATGATCACTGGAACCGAGAATGACATCGGCATCTGGAGAAGAGAATAACGAGTGGAAGGTGTCCTCAATTTTGACTAAAATCTTAGGACTAGTCTCAGTGCCCATCATCGTTGGCTATAATCAAGTAAGTGAGACGGGTATGGTAGATTAGCGTAGGACAGCAGGTCGGTATCTTACTATTTTCCGCTTGAGCAACCTAGGTGATGATGAACAAACAGCCCTGACTTTGTGGTATCTTGTGATTCAAGCCGAGAAGCTTGGAGTCGTTCGAGGGACACGTTGACGGTCGCTGTAGATAGTACAGCCTGAGGCGCCTTCGAAACGGTCGTCGCTAACGTTGATAAACATTGGATAAACAACGCGTTCGATGTACGTAGTTCACTTGAAGCACTATTTCTTCTCGTCATCTCTACTTATGCAGGCGATGGAGATGCAGGCAGCTTGACGACCTTTCTGTTGCATCAGACTTCAGAGGGCAACAACTCCAACAGCACCGTGACGTCTACGTAGTCAGGCTCAGGTGACTGAATAATGCGCTCAACACCTCAGCGCTCAGCATCCAAAGCTACGTCCTTGGCTGTACAACGAGCTCATCATGGAGACATTTCTTAAAGCACCTCAGTAAGAGCTTAGTGTACCTGTGAATAATTGTCTTGATCACTGGAGCAGCTACTCGACCACTCCAGCGCGATGCATTCTTCCTCGTCCTGGTATTTTGTGTTTCTTGCATATCACTAGTGTTATTACTAGTAGGTCCGATTACTTACTACACACGCCTCCGACTCACTTTTCCTTTGGATTACAGCGTTAAGGGGTTCAGAGTTAATGAACAAAATCATGTGTTGCTGGGAACCGCTTTTGCCAATAACGTTTACTAGGCCTATGCTGTTAGTTGTATGTCTCATGAGGTTCAGGTGAAATTGCCGTGTATCACATTGACCACGCATGGCTTAGCGTGCGCCGGGTCGCTGAGAACTGCTTTTGCCCCGACGCTTCGCCCGCGCTCCTAGCGTATGTTTATTTCACATGGCAAGTGGAATGCAAATGGGTGCTGAGCAATCTCTTGGTATTCCAGCCGTCACCAGTCAGAAAGCGCAACTATGTACTGTAAGTAGAAATGAAGAACACAAAATGTGTCAGAGATCCGCGTTCGCCCCGCACTTCTGGAGTCTGTGGGGCTTCCTTTTGGGTGGTATGCTCATCTCTCTTCGGCTTCTGATCACTACTCTGAGCAGCAACAGTTGAATGTTCAGGAAAAAGGAACGCGACATGCACACCTGGTAGTAAGCATTTACCTCCAATTGCTCTTGCGGTAAGTTCGTGTCGGTTTGATTCGCTCTGATGACCTCGTTTTTGCAGTCCAAGATTATGCCCCTGTCCGTCATTCGAACATTAATTCCGCTTCAATCGGTTATGGGAATGACGTGGGTCGCAGTCACAATGCCTGCCTTCAAGTTGTAGTTCATTCTATGCTGGAAGGGAGAAATTGAATTGCTGAGTCTGAATCAGAGGTATAAAGGTAGGAGAGTTGCGCTGCTCTCTTGCTTCACCATCCCACTGTCACGCTAATTTACAAAGTCTGGAATGTCTGAATTTCCTGAGGAGAAAGCTTACTACATCCAGAATTCCAAAGAGACCTCCCGTATTGCTTGCGTCTACGTCAGCAAAGGGAAGCCATTTTATGCACAGCCGAAGTCGGACAATTTCTTCCAGAAGGTAAGCTGGATTTTGAAGGACTTCGAGACCACCCACTGACAGTGTTGATATTGCAAGTAGTTCAACCTGAAGTATACCGACAAGTCTAAGGGGCTCTGCATTATCACCGAGTCCATAACTCAAGACTCAGCTGGTTTGCCCTCCGTCCAGGCAGTAAGTAATCTACTGTAAAGTTAGTATCGCTGCCCAGACAACCTGCAGAACGCACCCGTTCTCGGCATGCAGAACCCACAGGAGTGGACATTCAAGCAGACTGCCATTGGTCACTACAGGTGAGCGATGACCGACTTCTTTTGATTCTTCATGCTCAAGTGTTCCAGTATTGGCATGTTCAGCGACAACATCGAATACGTCTGGGACTTGAGCCGCGAATCGGAGGACGACCACCAGGTATGCACATTTCCGTCGTTATTCTCAGAGTTTCCTGGCTTAATCTAACGCAGATCGTGATCAAGCCAAACACGCATCAAGAATTGCAGAGCTGGACCTTCGTAGAGTCAAACTTCGAGTAAGCACTGGATATAGATGGCATGTCATGTACTCACTTGTCAAAGCTAAGTTTCTCAATCACCAGTTAGTTGTTGTAGGATTAGTGAATTCAATATTACAAGTGTCAGTGCGAAAATGTTGTTGCGAATTGCCGCTTGAATGAACCTTGCCCACAGTTAGCAGGTAGTTTATTCATGCAATTTTCAATGCGACTTACCATCTGGTTCAAACCATTTGCCCTCGGTCGAGCGTCCCCTTTGGAGGACGTCCAATGAGTCCAATGGGCTGTGCAAGATGTGTACACCTTGTTTATTTTTGATGTTCAGGATTGAATCCATCACATAAGGTTTTGTTTTCCAATGGGTTCCATATCTGTCCTCGAGTTATATATTACAAGTTACTAATCTTTCCAACCTTCCCATTAAATCCAGGTTCCATATATCTGCGCTGTATGTCCAAGGTGCGACGAGACTAACTTCCGGGGAACGATATGGATCAGGCTGGATAGGGTGTGTGAGGGGGTATGAAACATTTCCAAACGTCGCAGTATCAAAATCAGCTAACGTTGGTTTTCCGGGACTTAAGTCTGATGTTTCCAAAATTGTTTCCGGCAAGGTATAGTGTGCGGTCGCCGAGAACCTTCCGGGGCGATGGGTCCTCGGCTTCACCCTTGGCGAGGTCATCAAGCACAGATCGACTAGTGTATTCTCAGGTTATATATTTTTTAGTTCAACCGAGTAAGCGATACGCAGTGAGGGGATGCGATAAAGACTTAAGTAGAGTGTACTAGGCAGACCACCTCCTGCACTCAGCGCTGCAGACCGCCGTCCCCGAAGGTAGAGCGCTGGTAGGTAGAGCATTGAGAGGCTAGTAAAACGGTCAGGTAGCGGTCTCGAGCCGACGAAAGCTCTCATCAGGGGGATTCCGCTACCCTGACCGCTTGTACTTCTAGTTCTACGTAGGAAGCTCCCTTTTAAGCCTATCGAGCAGGAGTAAAATAAGTAATTTGGTCCGTGCACGGTATACCTCCTAGCCTGATGTAGGAAAAGCAATCTGCCATCCGGAACTCGATGAACTCATGACTCACCCGTGGAAAGATATAGCAGATGGGATATTCTTAACGCGAGTACGAGATCTTGTGCCCAGAGCCTTCAGCCCCTATGAGCGATAAGAAATACTACCGGATCGATCTTTCGAATCGACCTCGGAATTTCTATGTATCCATATAAGTAACGATACTTAGGTTTACCATAAGTTACATCAAACTCACCGGTATGGATGACGTGACACTCAGAATGGAGATAGTCCAAGCCAGTCAAGAGATAACATATGAGCGTTCATCTGAGAACATTTGACGAGTATCGTTCATCATCAAACTGCTACTGTAGTAGCCAAGTGTGTTCCCGCATAGTAGGTTCGTATACGAGGCACATGTGATTCCCGTACGGTTCTCTAGCCTCAAAAACGAATCGGTAACTGTTCTCACTAATTTCCGTCCTGGGTGTGATGGGTTCACTTTTGTGATATGCTCCGAAATCTGCAACTCATGTGAAGCAGATGTGGCGTCAGCAGGATCATTGTTGCAGATGTTCAGCGTGACATAGTGCGTAGACGGCCAAAGTCATCTGTACGAGGTTACAATATAACAGTGCCTAGCTCGATGACGACGAACACGTACCGACAAACATCTTTAGCTAGCCACACCGTTGAAGCCTTTGCAATTACTTAATAGGCTTTATTGAATACATCTCCCAACTTCACTGGGTAAAAATGCTTCGGGTCGTAACCAGGCTTGCGCTCTTCGGAGACCTTTCACTTGAATAATATAAATGTATATTCAGGGGTTATACTTGTTATTTCGAGGAGGAACGCAAACAATATCAAAGCTTCGCTAATAGTGATTTTGGCCAAATTAGAAAATAAGCATCATCATGCTCGTCTACCGTCGAGTCTCCAATTATGCAGCCGCAAGTCTTACCAGGTCAGCTGCACGCAGCTTGACGACCTCTGTTGTTCAGCCAGACACACCAGAGACCAAACAATCCACCAGCACTTCTTCATCCGACTCCATCTTCGCTACCAAAGAATCTCCATGGGACCATGTCTTTAATGACATCAAAGACATGCCCCCGCTCCTTCCCTCCGCCGTGCGCAATCCATTACGCGCTGGAGGTGGGGGTACAGACGCCACAGGACGCACTCGCGCACGAAGACAAGCCATGACTGCACGTGAAATCAATGCCTTTGACGAAATGTTCAACATGATCTTCAACGCCGTCTCCGAGCAAAAAAATCCCTCTGCCAAGCTCTCTTCCGATGACCCCCTTTCTGTCCTCGGCGGTGGAATCGGGCGCAAGCCGTTCGGTCAGGCCCCCGTGTCTGATTTATTCGGCAAGCTCAGACGCCACTCGAAACGGTTGAAATGGACTACAGCAGCGGATGAGGAATTGGATAAGAAGAAAGAGGAGATGGAGCTTTGTGATACGGATCAACAACTACTTGAATGGGCTATGCGGGAGGTGTTTGGGCAGTCCCAGCAATACGAGGAGCGCGCCCGGAACGCGATTTCGAAAGCTGAGGAACAACCGGGGCCTACCTCTACTGCTAGCTCTACTTCTACTTTTAGCTCTGCTTCTACCTCTACTTCCAACTCAAACCCACCACAACCGCCACAACCACCTACCCTCCCCGAACTCCAACCCCCAACATACCCCTTCCTCATCGCCCACCTAATGCGCTCCTTCCGCGACAAATACCGTGACCCCCACCTTGCCCTATCCATCTTTGACTACGCCCGGCACCTCAGCATCCCAAGCTACGTCTTCGGCTGCACCACCCCCGCTTACAACGAGCTCATCGAGACCCGCTGGTCCAGTTTCCGCGACCTCAAAGGCGTACACGACGCCCTGTTCGAAATGCGCGTGAACGGCATCGAGCCTGATGGGCGCACGAAGAAGCTCGTCGAGAGGCTTAGGAGAGAGGTGGGCGCGCGCACGGTTTGGGAGGAGGAGTGTGTGGTGGGGAGTGGGGAGGTTTGGGGGATGTTGGAGAGGATTGAAGGGTTGGCTGTTAAGGAGCAGAGGAGGAAGATGGGGAAAGGGAAGGAGAGTGGGAAAGGGAAAGCGGCGGGTAGGCAGAGGGCACCTGCTTTTGACGCGTGGAAGGGTGATGTGCTCAAGGGGGACGCAGAGGATGGGTATGAGTTTGGGAATTGGAGTTCCCAGCCCAAGTCGAAGCCAAAGCCGCAGCGTCGGGAACACGAACACGTCTCTGAGAGGACACAGCTGGACGATTGGCTCGATGGCAAGATACCAGGCGGGGAACGTCTAGAATTCGAATAGCATGATTTAACCTATACATTTTTGTCTTAATTAAACAAGGAGAGGAGCGCATGCTGCTCCGATGAATGATAATAGGATAGCAGGTTACAACTTGCGAGGACCAAGCAAAATTTATATGTACGTGAATGTATGTTCCAAGTCGGATGGGTGGGTATGGTGGGTATGTAATGGTGAAGACAGGAACTCGCGGTCACTTTCTGTTGCGAGATTTAGAAACACGCGGTTGTGGGGGTGACGGCAGACTCGCCCCCAAGCCGTGCATGGGAGCATAGTCCTCGTCAATCTGATCGCACTTGAGATGCGTCAAAAGATTATGGACGAACACCTGTTCGTACCTGCGACCGACAAAAACATCAATCATCGCGCAGTCACATCACCAGCAGAAATAAACACGTACTGAGCATTCGTGAACACGACGGTCATCGACTCCGAATTACACCTCAGCAAATTAGGCGCCATCACCAGCGCCAAATTCGCAGACGTCATCTTCGTCACCGCCTGCACCTTCTCCTCCAAAAAGAACTGCAAAAAGCTGATCAAAAACAGCACCACCCGTCTGTTAATCGTAGGCAGCTTCTTCACAAGCTCTACACACGTCTCCGGCTCGCTCGCACGCGTGATACAGTCGTTGTACATCTCCTCCGGCACCAGCGGATCGCATAGCTCGCGCAACCACAGCTTCAGCAGCGAAGCCAGGACATGCGGATCGTCCACGCTCTCAAGCGTATAATATCCCCTGTCGATGCGTAGTTTCAGCTCAGAGACGGAGTCGCCGTCGCCCGGCACCCTGAATATGCCCTCGGATTTCGTGCCCCCGAGTGCGAGGATGCCGTCTGCGAGGAAGGGGAGGATGATGGGGATCCTCTCATGTGGGTAGTTGCGCTCTTGCAGGCGCATCGTCGCGTCGAGGGATTCGCCGAATGTGCTTGGGTTGAAGGCGGCGTCTGAGGCGGTCTCGATTTCGGCCATCGTTGGGGGCTTGCCGCGCGGTCCTTTTTTGGAGATGGCGACGAGTCGCCGGAGACAATGTTTGGCTATAACGTCTACTCGGCCTTCTTGTTGAGCTGTGCGCTGTTGGATGAAGGAGCGGAGGTACGTCTCGAAGTTCTTTGAGGGTGGGAAGGCGGTGAGCAGCACGCAGAGCATCTGCCACCCTTTGAAGACGCTTTCCCTGGAAACAACCGTAAGCTTGGTGCATATCAGACATGGACGTGACTCACGGATTAGGATTCCCATTAAGCTGCTTCATTAATTGACAATATATCTCGTCCCTCAGCTCGCCATGTGTCAAGCCTTCCCCAAGCAACCACCTCTCTTCTTCCAGCAGACCGACAGGGCTTCCAGGAAGGGAATGCGTAGAGCCGTTATGAACGGGTATACCAGCCGACTTCTCACGTTCGCGGTCGCCCATGATGTGTTGGATGACCTTAAATATCCTCACCGCGTCGTTCTTGAGCGAGCGGTTTAATGTGAGAAGTGGGGAGCTCAGCGGTGTCTGATGTCAAGTAAGTAACTAGATGCAATTATAAAAGACAAGAATTAACCGGCCTTTTGCCATGCCATCATCTGTGCGACGGGAACTTTGCGTCTGAATATGAAGCCCGTACGATGGGTCGAGAAATACTGTCTTGCAAAGTCCGACTCGACGAATTGCTGGATGTCAGACGCGAGGTCGTGAGGGAGGACGGGGTACGTGCTAAAGAGGGGAGTATTGGTATTGAGTCCACACACGCACATACATGCGGTATACTCACCCAGACGCTAAAGTAGCAGTAGGAGTATGCTGGCGCGTCGGCGGCCTGGTGATTGGAATCGGTTTTCCGGATGCGGGGTTTTTGATGGCGCTCATGTTCTTCGTGGCCTCTATATCGCAGGCTTACTATCACCCAAGAAAAGCGTTGACATTGAAACGCGTACCTTGGTTGAGGACAGGGTTGCTAATAGTCTTGCCAAGTTTCACGGGAGGAGTCGACATACTGCGTGCCATCCAGAAACTGCTGCTCGAAATCGGTTTTAAAGGAGTGTATGGAGCTTCTCGCTTCTCGTTGACCTTCACATTGGGGCGGCTCGTCGTGCTTGGCCGTGGTTTATCCATGACTGGTGGGGATGTCGCTGGTGGTGGCCCGTGACCAATGTCAGAAGCAGCGCGACGGTCTGAAAGCGACAGCATCTCCACAGCAGCATTGAGACTTTGTGGGACGGGGGAGCGGTGTGATACATAAGGGGATGATTTGGCGCGCGATCTTGATGGTGAGTTGTCCTCGATATCCGTGCTAGCGTTCAGACGCTTTTCCTTCTCCTTCTCCTTGTGGCGCGAGCTCGGTCGTGGGATTGGGCTTCCATTTACTGCGACGTTGGCAGGTGGCGTCGATAATGACTTTCGTGAGCTTGGTGTAGAAGCTTCTGTTGCGTATGGTGATGCGGGTATAGGGGGTAGATGATGTCCATTTGACCATCCACGAGGGGTATTCGGATCTGTGGTAAATGAACGCTTTACGGTAGGAGGCTTCTTTGCCGGGATAGCTCCAGCAGCTATTCTGCCTGGAGAACTCCGTGTTGATGATAGCGAGTGCCGAGGTAACGCGGGTTCCTCGTTGGAACGGATTGAGACATGGCGTGTGTCCTTGATACTTACCTGTGATCGAGTTCGAACACGACTGGCAGACCGAGGTGACGCTTCAGTGGATTCCTGACTTTCAAGTTTCACTTTTCGCATGCCAGTCTGGGAGAGACGACGACCCAGAGCGGTTTGCTAGAAGAAGCGTTAGTTCTGCCGTCTATGACTTGACAAGAAAATGCTATCACTTGAATGATAGTTAGGGGAATGACAAAACCGTCTGGACGTTCCCAAACGGTTTCTCCTGTCTTTGTTTGATAGTAGTAGGGAATTCCGCCACGAGAATCATCGCTGAGCTCCCACCACTCTCCTTCGGTGCTCGGAGGCAAACTGAGAAATGATAAGGGCGAGGTAAGAAAAACAAGTGGATTATTTGAAATTGTGACAATCACGCACACAAACGTACCGGCTGGTGGATCCCAGCTCACTTGACCAGTGGCAGGACAAGCGAAGAATACGGTGCTAGTCTTTTTAAAAAGGGGATTCTAAACACGGGACAATGTGGATGATAGAGAGGAGATGAATACCTGGGGATCTATGAGGGTGACCCAAAAATTGGAGCCCCATCTAGCATCCTCTGCATCTGTCCTGCCAAAATTCGCTGATGGGCGGGGACTGCGTACGGGCTCGCCATTAACGTTCACCTGGGGTATAGCAGAGGCGTCTGTGGTATGTCCATTTGTCTTTGGGTCTAAATCGGCTGCAGATGGTGGGAGTGATGGAGATGCTGTTTGAGGGCTTGATTGGGAAGAAAGTTGATTCTGAACAGTGATCGCGGCGACGGCCATGCTGAAGATCAGGGCCAAATAGATGATTCAAAAAAGCTGGCGAGTTTCCCGAGTTCTCAGGGCGGGCAAGGTAAGGTACCTGATGGGGGTAAAGAGGACTACTAGGAGGACAACAAACAATTTGATGGAACGAGAAAAGAGGGAATCAAGGAGGAGGAGGAGGAGGAGGAGGAGGAGGAGACGCGGGCGCGTTGAACGTTAGAAACGACGAACTCAACAACGGGGTGGGTCGTAAAGATATTAGCCTTAGCCTTGACGCTAATCGATTTCATTCAAGTCTACCCGAATAAGGTAAACAATTATTACACTAACCGAGCCCGTGCCTAGGCTATACCGAGGTCTACTACAACTTCTTTGCTTTCTCTACAAAATTTCTCAACGTCGACACGTCCTCCTGGTCACCCGACACTGACTTTTCTACCCGCTCGTACACCTTGGCCATTCCCCGGTACACATCCCCCTCGTTCCCACCAACAAAGTCGGCAATTTCTTCCATCTCCCCAATCCATCTGTACGCCTTTGGTAGCATCGTCGGCACACTCTTCACAAGGCGGTCCAACAAAACTGGCTGGGACGTATGCAGCTCTCTCATCAGAGCATCAGCAGTGGCAGGCGACGATGCATGAGCCGCTGTCATCCGTTAATCACTCTTGCACCTTCTTCGGCAAGAACATAATAATCACCCAGCACCATCGTGGTATACAATCCTGTCGTTCCCTTCGTTATTCCCTGTTAAACCCCCTTGAGCACCATATACATTGGCTAGTTCTCCCACTCACAGCATATGACATCTTAAGTGCACTGGCGTCTCCAATCCCCGCCCCTTCCCCTTTCAAAAGTGAAACTTTTAATCCATACTTTGACAATCCAGCGAATTCATCCAAAACCCTCTCATCTTCCGCTGACGCATAGAACGTAGGATCGTAGTTGTCTTTCGGCGGCCCTCCGATAATACCAGCATCAACGAATCCAATACTCGTCCCTGCAAACAACCCCGCAATTCGTTTGACAGTCTCCGGGTTGACAGCATTACAATCCACAAACGTTGCGCTCCCACCCTGACTCGCACCGTGTATTATCTTTTCCGCAAAAGATACCGCATCTTTTGGTGGCAGAATGCTCAGAATCCAGTCCGACCTCCGCACGAGCTCATCGATGGAAACATCGATCATCCCTGCGTTTTCTGCCCGTTTTCGCGTTTCTTCTGAGCGCTCGTCGAGGTTGGTGTATACCGTGCACCCGAAGCTCGTCATGCGCTTGGCTACGGCGGAGCCCATCTCACCGGCGGCGACTATTGCAAGACGTGGCAAGGGCGACATGATTGTTTAATCCAAGTTTTTCATATCTCACCAAGGTGGCGATAACAGCTCGTTCTTTATTTGTACTCATTCAAAACTATTCTTGGAAACGGGTTTGGAAGCCCGCTAGATTCTAGAAGCAGGTGGGTAACGGTACTTATTCCAGTTGTAACTTGTAATTACAGTTGCGGACAAGCGAACACGGTTTATTTTTTTTGGCTCC
>PVYE01003746.1:0-30566 GCA_002995055.1 Rhizopogon rudus
CCATATGTCAAAAACTAACCAGTTTTTCACGGAGCCCTAGTCGGTGCACGTAGCCCGTACCGCGGAAGTGGCAAAACCGACAATGATCGCTGCCAGATCGGACAGCTCTGGTGCGCTACTATTAGGTATGAATATTATGTTAGTCTGCTTCAAGTTTACATCCAGGGACCAGGATTCAGTTGCACTTACGCTTTCCGCGTTGTGACAGTCCTTAACAGGGGTACAGTCAACCTTTCTGCCAGTGCGATTGAGCTCTCCAGACAGTACGAGTTGGAGCCGTACCGAAGTCATATCCTGAACGTTGCTTTCCTTTGGTTGGAAGCACTTTCAGCTATCCGCATAATGATAAAAAGGAATTTTTTGCGTAACCTTTGCGATAACCTTCAAGTTGCAATTCAAGTTGCCTCTTTTGGGAAATTTCATAGATCATATACTTTTTTTATACTTCAATTATCCAACCACTACGTACATACACTCATCCATTCTAAACTCCTCTATTTAACTCTTGTTGGTTTCGAAGAAACCACTCTCCTTGAAATCATGGGGAAGGCAGCCAAGTCCAGCCGCAAATTCGCGGCGAGCGGCAAGCTAAAGCAATCGATCCAGTCACGGAAGAAGCACCAGCAGTTGCGGAAGAAAATTGAGGGCCGACGCGGAACACATGGAAAGGGAAAGCGAAGGGTGACTTCTAAGGAGAACGGCGATGGCGATGACGACGATGACGATGACGAAAAGGTGGTGACGGAAGACGCCAAGAAAGCAGGAAAAGAGTCAGTGATTACATGCTATCGACCTTGTGTCTAAATACTGAGAATCCTGCTTAAGTGTGAAAAAGATGACCGTCAGTGATTTGCTCGGAGCTGAGTTTATGGATGATGATGATGATGATGACGCCGAGGAAGATGAGGTGAGCGCTGCTTTTTTTTTTCGTGACATCATCGCAATTCTGACGGTCTCGCAGGATGATACTGCAGGCGACGAATTTAGTGCAGACGAGGACGAGGAAGATCTCGCAGACGACCAGTCCTTTGCGTCCGTAGATGATCTGGAGGGTCAGTACCCACAAACTTTACGCGTCTACTCTGCTTATCTTGTAGTAGGGCAAGGCGCAGCTCACATGTTCGAGCTCGCACAACTCGCGGAGAAGGATCCTGAGTTCTACAAGTATCTGCAGGAGAATGACCGCGAGCTTCTCGAGTTCAACGCCACTCAAGGCAGTGACAACGAAATGGATGAGGATGATGAGGATGAAGGCATGGATGAAGATGGTGAAGATGATGACGAAGGAGACAAATTACCCATCCTTACTACTGACATTCTCAAAACTTGGCAAAGAGCACTCCTTGAGGTGAGTTATCTATGTGTTTTCGATCATATGTGTACTGCTGACCTGATACCGATAGCACCGTTCTCTGCGAGCCCTCCGCAAACTGCTCATTGCATTTCGCTCTGCAGTCCATATGAATGAAGACGACCAAGTTCTTTTATGGCGTATTGACAATGCCGCAGGTGTGCACCACAACCTCCATGTGGCAGTTTATATTAAACCGCTTCCACGACAGTGTACTTAAAACTTGTAACGACATCCCTGCGGTATACCCCAATTGTCCTTGCCCATCATGTCCCATATAAGACTCTTCCAAATGGAAAATTGTGCGTCTTTCTCTCTCTCTTTATCATCTGTCTCTGATTAGGGTTTATTGATCGATATTATCAACTATCTGGAACGCCTGCTACTGCTGATGATTGCCAATATCCACCATTAGCAAACAACCTACACAATCCACAAAGCAAAAGGCGCTTCAAAAACTGACCCTGTCTTACTTCAACAATGTTGTCTACCTGATCCCACAGCTTACCGACTCTGAGACATTACGTCTTGCGCTCACAGAGAGCGCGAAGATCCTCCCTTACGTCGTTTCAAGCCGCAAGGCCGTTAAGACGTACCTAAAGGCGAGTCCCGATGTCCTATCATTTCTAAAAATTCTTTATTTTGCTCTGCATTTGTCCTTTGTTGTATGTTCAATGAGGCTAACCCCACGCAGAAATGCCTAGATTTGTGGTCCACAGGTGAGGATGACGTCCGGATTGCCGCTTTCCTCGCCGTCCGTCGCCTTGCCTCTTCTACTGAAAGCTCTATTGTCGATCTGGTGCTCAAGGTACGTCGAGCTTTGACGCCTGTCAGGCCTCTTGATGCAGATTGATTTTAAAGAGTACATACTTGGCGCTCGTCCGTGCGTGCAAGTCTACGAGCACCTACCGGCTGCCATCCATCACGCTCATGAAGAATTCGGCATGCGAGCTCTTTTGCATGGATCATGGTGCAACTTACCCGCATGCATTCGGGTACATACGTCAACTTGCAATACTCTTGCGTGGCGGCATGAAGACAAAAACAAAGGCAAGTGCGTCCTTCTGAGCAACTAGAGCTGATGAATTAATTCTCGGATCAACTTCAGGAAGCGTACAGACAGGTTTACAATTGGCAATACGCGCATTGTGTCGACTTCTGGGCGCTGGTGCTAGGCCGCGCGTGTGATGCACAGGCGCAGCTAGAGCGAGGAGGGCAGGAGAGCGAGCTGCGGCCCCTCATCTACCCACTTGTGCAGGTCAGCTTGGGTGCCATCAAGTACGTCTTCCACACATGTGATTTTCCCCTCATGCTTAGCTCCTTCGCAGGCTCATTTCGAATTCACGTTCATATCCGTTCCACTTGCACATCGCACGCTCGATGCTGCATCTGACGCGACACACGCGCACTTACATTCCATTAGCGCCTTATCTCCTTCCTGTCATCTCTTCCATACTTACAGCATCCGGAAAGCCGAGGTCATCTACGCTGCGCCCTCTCGAGATGGAAACGCATATACGCGCACCTGCGCAGTACATCAGAACACGAGTATATGTGGCAGGACTTGTTGAGGAGACAATATTCATTCTTGCAGAATGGCTCGGCAGTGGTCCAGTGCACAGAAGCGTCGCATTCCCTGAAGTTATCGTGCCCATCGTTGTCGCACTCCGCCGGGCTCTCAAAAATTGCAAGGAGCTAGGGAAAGAGGCAGGAATGGTGAAGGGCCTTGTAGAGCGCGTGGAAGAGTCCGCAAAATGGATTGACCAGTTGCGCGCAGGCATCAATTTCGGCCCGGGAAAAATGGGTGAGGTTGAACAATGGGAGGACAACGTGAAAATAGAGGAGTCACCCCTGGGAAAGTACCTAAAAGTGCAACGGAAAACCAGGGAAAAGCGCAAGAGGATGATCGATAAGGTACGCACATCTCCCTACCCGGCGCAGGTACTACTACCACTAATGTCGTCACAGGCCAACCAAGGGGAAGATGAGATTCTAGAAGACTAAATGATCCGCAGCATGGTTACCCTGCAGCTCGCCTGCCGTTAGTTACTTTGACACAAAATCTTTGAAGGAAATACCATCGATGGGGCTTCCCCTTTTTTTATCCTGCCAAACGAAATAAACCCCCGGGACGTATTCTGCGGCGTTGATCTTTTTCCGCGGAACAATCATCGCGCTTCGCTTCTTTCCGATTTATTTTGCGGAATCCGGCGAGAACCGAATTCACCGTCAGCATCCTTTGTTCCGCTTTTAATTTCCGGAGAACGGCAAGCTGGCGCACTGTTCACCATTCAAGTACACATAGTTCTGATCTTGACGAACTCTCACTGTCAGAGGAGCGGTATTGGCCGTCCTCCTATCCGCAGCGCAAGATGCCGCGTTGCTTGATTTCAACTAGTCTCGTTGCTGATCCGATGAGGATAGAATGTGACGTTACAGTAGCATTGCACCCCACGTTTTGACCCTACAAGCTGTTCTCCATGATATTAATCACATATGACTTGCATGGGTCACGCGGGAAATGCTTGTCAACGCCACCAGCAGGGTTGCAAGTCCTTCCATTAGATGCATGTAATGGGGTGAAATCGAAGAATTTAATGCAAACGGGGCTGCAAAGCCAGGCACGGAGCCTGTACCATCCTGCCATTACAAAACGCCATAGATAACACCAAATATAACGACAGCCAGAAAATAAATCCATAAAGAGAGATCAAGAAACCGAACAACTTCGGTCTTCTGGGATCCTTGAAAGGTCTAAGCCAATTGGAGAACCTGGGATTCTGATTTGGTTCCATGAAAACGCTTGTAAGCCGACTCCGTTAGGATATCCCCGAGCTTTCGTCAAGCGATGACAAGTCCTCCGTTCCACGAGGCTGAATGAAAAGATCAAACTCATGCGGGAGCAGTCCAACAAAAGAGAAAAGTCCCAAACGGTATGATTATTTCCATATTCCAAAAAAGATCTTCCACCAAGATCTCCCGGCACCTCTTGCACTTCTTTCATACCCTTCCACAAGCCGCTCATAGTGCTTTGGCATAGATTCTGGCTGAAGAGTTTTAGTTGACAGCGCGTACTGAATATGGAAAGTATATGCGGTTTCGTCAGTTGTGTTTGAGAACATATGTAGTGATACGCACCTTCTTCTGGATGGCATTGTCCCGCAGCAACTGTGCAGCCTGGACAGCCTGGGAGGTTAACTTGGGATGCGCAGAAAGGGATTTCAGGAAATTCTTGAGTTGGATATTCGGACGAAATGGATCAACAGGCCATGACGAAGCGATATGAGTTAGTTGTTGTGCAACTTTGGAGGCAACCATGGCAGCGCTGCTAAGATTTGGAGCTGATCAATTTGACAGGTACTTGCACGAAAACATACGCTTTTCCTACCTCGTTAGACTCGTACTCACTAGTAAGTACTGTCGTCGCAAAAGAAACAACAGAAATTTGACAGAAGTTGTTGCAAAAGTGTTTGAATCGGACCTTCAATCTTAATTACACATCTTCATGCAAAAGGTTCGCGGGATCGCTTCAATGGCCTTTAAACCAACATCATCATCAACAATAACATTGTCAGTTACGCCGTATGGTCTCAAGTCCTCCTCTAGCTACTCGAGGATCGGGAGCGATTCCAAAATAGTTCCCCTGATTGGGCCTATCTGAGGCTGCTGGAGCAACTTTGGACAGATAACACATGTAGCGAAAAGAAAGTCAGGGCAATCAGAATATTTGGAGTCGATGAGATACGCCACAACTTCCCGCGAAAGAAAGGCACTACTACCACTGGACGACGTGCGACTTGCAAAATAATCACCTCGGAGCCCACATTCTGTGCGGAAGTCGATGCCACTTCGAGAGATTCTGCTAATCCCATTCAGAAGCGAAGAAAAAATATACCTTTCATAACGTCTGTCCGAATCATGGCAGGTCTTCGGCTGCCCTATTCTTGCTGCACATGCAAGATGGATTTTGATTCATGCTAGTGGCATGCGTGAGTGGCCCATATATCCGAGTCAATTAATCATTTTTTACCATACGCTTTTGGAAGCTTGAGGGGGAAATTTCCCATCTGTGGATGACTACATCATGATAGGATGATGATCGGGAAAGATCAGCCACCGCCCCCATCGGTATCATGGTAGACTGAAGCGCTTGACATATAATAATACTATAGACTGTCTCATCGGGGGACCGCGCCTTAACTGAATTTGGAGCGGCTACGATGTGGGCAATCTCGTTGTTGTCCATCGATGTCCATCTCTCAAATGAGCCGCTCTTCCCGCGGCCACGGACTCCGGCGGGGGTGGTCAAGGCTAGTTAGTATGTGACTAATTTGCTACATGATGTACCATAGTCATACTTCTTGTCTTTTATCAATTGTGGGGTCCTGTAGTACAAAACATTTCAGCAAGTGTGGTCAAGCAAGTTACACTGCTAGCTAGTAGTGCCAGTGCAGATCGTACGACGTGCTACGAATCGACGATTTGATGCTCTGATCCGGGCGCTAGTTTGGCGCGCACTGCCACCAGGGCCAAACCAGGCCCAGCAGTTTGCGCTGAAGGTGAGGCGTCCAGAGTCCAGACTCTAGACGGTCAAGGGCGTATTGTTTAGTTTCGTCCTTCTTCGCTGCTTCCAACATGGGCTGCTGTGGGGTGTCAACCGGCGCTCCTGATACCCAGTATGTTAACAGGCCACAACCTCTGAACTCTGGTATCATTAGCCACCAACCTGGCCCTCATCCAGGCGCTCAGTATCTAGCACCGTCGCCGGGAGAAAAACCACATTTGCTCATCCCCCATGGATCTTCTCCTCCTCCACCAAGTATTCAGCAGAACAATCAACCCATAAATGGGTCTGGTTGGCTTCACACACCATCCCCACTTCCGCGAGCCTCGGTCTACACACTGGCGGCTCCTTTGAGTCCCAGTTTGAACCACCTTTCAGGTGCACCATTGACGCCGCCCCCTGCTACATACAGTCCTTCGGGACCTTCCAATTCTACTGTGTATTATCCGCCTCTTTCGCACCCTGGCCCCACCCATGTCCCGCCAAGGAACGGCACAGTCTCCCCTTCGATACCCACAGCAGTTGTTCACACTTCTTCAGCAATGAATGATCTGGTGCCTTCAAACGAGGGGAAAATGTCCATCTCTATTGACTTTGGTGAGTATTCACATCTTTGTGGGTGCAGGAAACTCAAACTTTTATTCGCTTGAATACAGGAACTACCTTTTCTGGTGTAGTGAGTTGAAATTATGGCTGTGCGAGGATTCGCTATCAATTTTCATCCTACACAGGCATATGCATCGTCTCGGATTGAGTCTGGAAAGATACAGCAGATTCTGCATTGGCCTGGTTCTTTTGAAACTTTCCGCAAGGTGCCGACGTGCTTGCTCTACGATGACAATGGCCAAGTTCTTGCTTGGGGGCTGGAAGCGAAGAACGCTAGTACCATGTCTGGTACTACACGTTGTGAATGGTGAGTGGTTTATTTTATTTATATATTGAAGCGAGTTTCAGACACTTTGTAGGTTCAAGCTTTTCCTCGAACCGAGTGCTCTTCGTGATGAAAGTGCAATTGACCCTCGGTTGCCCCAATTACCCGTCTGTGTCCGTTCTACATTCCATACCATCACAACTTATGGTGTTCTAGCCCGGTAAAACGGCCATGAATCTTATTGTTGACTTCTTAACGTGTCTGTGGGAATATGCTAAAGAGCGCATTACTCAAGATATCGGAGCTGTCGCAGATCTAGGTCAGTTTTTACGTCAAAGATGTGTATGTTTTATTTACCCTGCTTGTTTTAGACTCGGCCGATGTGCTTGTGACATGCCCTGCAGCTTGGGACGCCAAAGGATGCGATATGATGCGCGAAGCTGCTATCGCCGCTGGTCTCGTGCAGTCCGCTCGTGCCGGCGATGTCAACTGGCGCGACAGGCTGCGTATCATCACGTGCGATACCTATTACATGCTCTTCGCTCATGCGGCTCACGCACTTTCAGCGAGCCAGAAGCCGCGGCTGTCCACTGTGCTCGGCTTACGGACTTGCACAAGCTCAAGCCAAGCCAGAATTTCATGATATGTGACGCCGGCGGTGGTACAGTGGTACGTGTACTTTTAACATTTTTTCCGCCCGCCTGACTCATCTTGGCGCACGTAGGACCTTGCCATTTACAAAATCATCGGGCAGATGGCCAACCTTGAGATAGCTGAAATGTGCGCTCGGTCTGGAGCGAATTGTGGATCTCTCTTCCTTGATTTGCGATTCCGAGAGCTTGTCAAAACTCTTTTGGCAGATCATCCAGCTCATTTGGACGCCGCTAGTCTCGCCTATTTCATGCACTCGTTCAGCCAGACTGACAAACTCGCATTTCGGGGCGAGATTGACGATGGTAAGTGTGTATGTTGGTCTTGGAATCTCACACTTAAGGAACACTATAATATGCAGACACATACTTCAACTTCACGTGTTTCAATGTGCAGGATCCCCATGACTCGTCTGTGGGTTTGATCAATGGAGAACTTGCAATTCCAGGAAATCTGATTCGCCGAGAAGTCTTTGATCCTGTTGTGAATCAGGTAGGCTTCGTCGTGAAATTTCATTATCTTCATTGGTTAAGGTCTTTTGATAGGTACTCGAAATGATCGAAGAACAGTCAAAAAAGGTTGAGCAACGCATCGACGCCTTGCTTCTCGTGGGAGGGTTCGCGGGCAGCGAGTACCTGGTCCGAAGAGTTGAGGTGCGTTTACACAAGTATTGCGTCAGAAACACATAATTAGTTCATACATGCTTTCGTGAATAGGCACAATTTTCAGGACGAATCAAGGTTATTGCTCGCCCGTCCGATGCCGACACAGCTACAGTGCGAGGTGCCGCACACTACGGACTTGCTCGCAAATCAATTGTGTCCACTGTGATTGCTCCACGGTCCTACATTATGAAAGTGGGCAAACCATGTTTCAGACTCATTGACTTCATTCTCTTGATTGTGTGTACGTTAGGTCAAACTTCCTGCCGAGGCAGAGGACTGGGCCAAGCGCCCTGCATACATCAAGGAAAACAACGCCAACATTCCTATTTGTGACAACCGGTAATCACGGCATGATCATGCGGTATCACGTATTAATTACTTGGTTTTAGTTTACAATACTTGGTCATGAAAGGCGCTATCCTGCGAAAGGGGTAAGAGATATCTCGCCTTTAACGGTTCTCTTGTTAACCCTTGTCTTGTTCAAGCCAAATATTGAAGACGAAATTTTGGTGAGAGCGCACAATACTAATTGTATAACTGAATCACCTAAATTGCATCCATAGTAAATTCTCACAGAATGGACAGGGTGCGATACAACCCTACACTGATAATCAGTGTTTCATCATACTCATAAATGTGCAGATTGTATATTCGTAGCCGTGCTGTATACTTCGGACTCTGACAAAATGATGAGATATACTGACGAAGTAGGTGCCACGTCACGGATGTTTTCGGTAGAACATAACTGACCTATTTTTCAAGGGCGAAACAACGGAGCTCTGTAAATGGACTGTCAATCTCAGTTCTCTGCCCACGTTCCAGCAGAATGCCAGCATACCCCAACCAAACGGCTTCTTTACAGGTTTGCGGTTTATCACTGCTTCTTAATGGCTCCTCCTGATCTTCGCCACAGAATTCGAATTGGGTCTAGAAATCGATAGTGCGGAAGTCCGAGGCGTTTTGTATTATGAAGGCCAGGAATGGAGCCGCGTTGTTTTTGATTTTCTTAATTAATTCAGATGGAGACTGCGGTACATGGTTTTGTTCTCATTTATGTCGAGGTACTACTCTGTTTGCGTTATTAATATCCATAGTGCTCCCTAGTGCCCCTTATTATTTATGTATGCATCCAATGCTGTCACCTGGAATGACCAAAAATACTTAGCTTGGGGACGGCAGAGACGAGTCTCCGTGGGAGGATGGCCTAGGGTGGCAGAACCTTCGCCAACGCGACCTGGAACCATAGCTCTATGAAGCGGAAATGTAGGTGCTTGATATTCTCCTGAACACTAATTGCTTAATGTTGTTGAGTTGTTAACAAGGCCGCCCGGTCTCTTCATGCTGCGATATGCCCGCAAATATTGACAGCTGTTGATAGCCATGTAGCATGTGGGATACGAGAAAATTTGCACTTTTGATGAACGGATGGGCCAACTGATGAGGCGGTGATGAATTCGCAGGTATGTCGCCCTCGATGATCGATGATGTGAACATCCTACTAGTACTTTTGAGTAACTGCATGACGCTCCTCATGCCATCATGCCGCAGGTTTATCAATCAGATCCGGGCTCGTCTCACGGGTTTTGCTGCCACCTGCTGCCACGGGGAGATAGCTTCAAAAAATCATGGCATCAGATCTACTTCTTCTGGGTCGCGCTCTCCTTGAATCCTCCGAAATTACCTTAAGAGTAATAGCTTGTGGGTGGAAAAGATCTCATAATCCGATCTCTCGGGATTATGTGACCTGGTGCCTATTCGTAGGGCACATCGCCTTCCGAGCGCTACCTCCACCCTCGTCCAGGAAACACACTGATTGCAATGTAATTGTGACATCCGGTCATATCCGCTAAATCGGACTTATCCGAGAGCTGTCCCTACAGAGAGATCGGTTGACACATATACGTTCACCCAAAAAAACTTATAAAGGCTTGACATTCTTCATGGCTCGTCTCCTCGCAAATTGTTCCTGTGATGTCGACGCCGACGACTATGGTTCAGCTTTCTACCATCGATCTCGCGCAGCTCTATGGCCTCCTCCAGCCAATTATCGTCTCTAATACTTCTTCTAATGCCAAGTTCGCCAATTGGAGTGAAACATTCACTTGTTCCCCACTCGCGATCTTCGAACCAGAGACAGAGTACCACTGCGAGCTCATTCTGGAACTCGCTCGACGCGAAGGCAGAGTTGTCCGAGCAGTCGGAGTCGGCCATAGTCCCAGTGACCTAGCATGCACTACCGGCTACATGCTGCGCACTACCAAGTTGAACCGGCTTTTGGAGGTAAGCATAAATTAGGGTTACTCGGTTGAACTTTGTTTTGCATCCCCGATATTTGACTTGTCTGTCTAAGACATGTCATTGGTTTATCATTAGCACGCGTAAGCGCTCAATATTGATGCTGACCCCTCGGTTTCTCAGATTCATGCAGATAAAAGATATGTCATCGCTCAGGCCGGCATTACACTTGATGCACTCCATTCGGAACTCTCAAACAACGGACTTGCGATGATCAATGTCGGCTCGATCTCCGACCAAACTTTAGGTGGTATCGTTACAACCGCGACCCACGGAACTGGCATCAACTATGGTGTTATTTCTACGCATGTGATGGGATTGACGTTGTTGCTCGCGGATGGATCTCGCGTATTTTGTTCCCGCCATGAGAGGCCCGATCTTTTCATAGCATCGATATGCGGATTGGGAAGCACCGGCCTTATCTTGACGGTTACCCTTGAAGTGGAACCCGCGTTTCGTCTCAAAGAGGTTCAGCAAACCATTGGGTTTCATGAATGCGTGCGTTCCTTGGACAGCCTCGTCACAGCCTCAGAACACGTTCGGTTTTGGTGGTTCCCCGCAGCTGATACCATGCGCATCTTTTCAGCCGATCGTACCGCAGAAGTGAGTTCGTGTGTTTTGATCGCACCCATCATCAACTCAATCTTCCTCTAGCCAGCCAAACCAGTGGGAAGTTGGCTGTGGGATTCGTTTTTTGGATTTCACGTGGTGCAATTTCTCCTTTTCGTGGCAAGGTACATCTTGGCATTGAACGTCTTCACTGGCCGCTTTGCATCATGGCTATGCAGCACTAAAGTTATCGTGATTGATGAGAGTTTTCGTATTTTCAACCTGGATTGTAGAGTGGGTAGAAGCTTCTTGTGTATCCAGCGTTATACTGACCCCACACTGCAGTACCAACAACATACTACGGAATGGGCTATTCCATACCAAAATACGAAAGCCTGTCTTCGTGATTTGCATGATTGGATGACGCAAGAGCTCTCCGACCCCAAAGGGCTCCGCCCTCATTGGCCTATCGAAGTACGATTCTCCGACCGTGACGACATCTGGTTAAGTCCCAGCAACGGACGGAAGACCTGTTGGATTGGGATTGTCCAATTCAAGTACGTGCCATGTTGTGTCTCTTTTGCACTACCTGAGACTTTCGAAGGCCCTATGGTTTTGACGTTCCTTACAAGAAGCTGTTCGAGCGGTTTGAAGCTATCTTGTACAGTCACGGCGGTCGGCCTCATTGGGCCAAGCCACACCATCTCCGTCCTGAGACACTTCGCAGACTGTATCCTCGATTCGACGATTTCACCCGTGTGCTGCATGCGGTGGACTCCCATGGGATGTTTCGCAATGAGTATGTTGAGCGCCATATATTTGGCAAGACGGGCCCAGAATACGACGTTAGAGTCTTCAAGCGTCGTGCCCCATCGCAATGAAATTTCAAGATCTGCAGTTTCCAGTCAACGTCATACATTAAAGCTCCTCATTTTGTATAACCCTATTTCGAGTAGATTAGTTCAAGCATCCAAGGAGCGTGCTGGAAACGTATCATATTCTAGTGTTACATATCACTTTACTCATACACCTAACTGTTGTTTAATCGATTCCCTGACCAGCCTCTCGTACTCCTACGGAATGGATATGAGACCAATTGGGGCGTGACATGACCGATTCAGTGCTCACCAGTTTGTCCTCCCGGTACAACTTGCAACAGTCAATGTTAGCTCCACTCTCCAAATTTGGCTCTATTAATGGAGACGTCATCAATCAAGGGAAAGGCAGAGCAAGGGCCAGATCGGTAGACATACCGGCAAGCATGGAAACAACACTCAAGATGACCTTCTCAACACTCTGCACAGGACTCCATCTCTCGGACGCTTGTTCATACATGGTAGGGTCATCCCCAGGCGTATGGAGGATCGAGATACAGACATTTCCGTCCGGATAAACTGTGTAGCGCAATCAGTCGGTGATAACGTCCATTGAGGAGGTATGTCTTCACTATTTGGATGGAATAACGGAGGGTCGAATCTCATTTTGAAAGGGGATAGCGGATAGTCCTGTGGCTGTAAATTGGTTGGAGCGACCCTTGAGTTACGTTTTGTGGAATGGACAAGGTCGTTTGTTATCTTACAAAAGTCAGCTTGGCAACAAAGATGCCATCCTCCTGTATCGCCGATTATGATCAAGCACAAATTTGTGAGAGGATGTTGCAGGGACACCTACAAATGGTGTATCTCGCGGGCCACGTATGAACGCCTCCCAAGTGAAAAAATCCGACTCTGAGATTGGCCCTGAGAGATATCGGGGATTTCTGTCAACGATTCTCGCATGGATTTGATTGCTGTACCTGCGGTGAACATATCATCGGGCGAGCCTGGAAATCCAGTGAGTACCAATCTCTATACCATGATTCACAAGATCAACCTCCTGAGGTCAACTGCTTGTACTCGGTCATTAGTCGTCGGAGTGCAGTTGCACTACTGGAGCCCTTTGAATTCATGGTGAGAAAAATGAAGGGAGGAAGATGTTGGAGTCAACGTTGAACCACACAACGGCGCCTATATCAGATTGCCCAAACTTTCACTCAACAATACCCGCACAATCCGACTCAGTCGATCAACGAGACTTCAAGTCGCAATACCCTGATTATCAGGTCGTGCTCAGTGTCTACTCTACCCAGCAATATTAGATTTATTTTAAAAAATCGGATTGCCACAGGGTTGGGAAACCGAAAAGTCAGGACTACAATTAATGAATGATGATACCGCTCAAAAAGCATTTTTGGCAACATGACATGAACGAGCGCAAGTACATCTCTCGGGTCATTTTTTCCGAAAAACTTCAGTGATCCTGCCTATAGCCGTCCCACACTGTCACCCATTTTCCGGGTCTGAAGCTGTGGGGGGAGGCCGCTATTCATGATTTTCTACTCAAAGCGTGACCGAATTAGTTGATAAGGATAAGGCTTGTCGTTCCCACGGCGTGACAGTTGTGTGACAAATAATAATAATTCTTTCACTTTGCTTTCATATCATCATCATGTGCTGGATGCATAAATGTATACTAGAACCGATGAGAAAATTTATATGATAATAGGTGACTTATTCGGTGTTCTATCCAACTTGCGTGTTTTAATGTCCCGTGGAATGATGCTACTAGTACTGTAAATAGGAACAAAAAAACAAGCAACACATTGCCCCTGTTGTTTCCAAAAACGTCAGTGGAAAACTAACAGCACCACAGCAAGGTTTGCCTCAGAAAGATCCGGAATTCATTGATTGCCTTAGACGCCCTAGGGTCTAGCTGAATAAAGAGTTATGAGGATGACGTATCGTTCGGACTTCGGGGGAACTACTTTCAAGGATCAAAAATCATTTGTAAGCGGCGACTTGAATACTAGCTGTGCGTACTGTCATCCAATGATACACGGACCGGATGACGCCCCTGCATCAGCTGTTTATCCTATGAGGCAGCGTTGTCCTCGGTGTTCAACGTAGATGCCCTTGGCGACTTCGGGCACAGCTTCCCACCGGGAAAAAACAGAAACCAGATGTGCTGTAGTAATCAATCGTCATTCAGTTGGGTAAGCGTAGAGCAGGCGCCCTCGCTGTAATTAGCAGTAATCCAATGCAGTCCCATGCGTATGACCATTATCAACGACCCCAGAAAGCTATCCACAACGGTTGCTGTTGTGATGCTCGTGAAATCTTGTGGCGTTTCTGATGTTGATAGATAATTTGGTCGATCGAGGACATTTTCAACCCATATGTAGCTTGGTCCCTATGTAAATCAACTCTACTGAACGAACGCCACTCTCAAATTACAATTCTACTTTTCTTACTATTGTACCGGTTTACGATATACGCTATACTACGTTTGTCCGAGTTCTCAAACAGGAAAGGAACTGCGACACATTCAAATTATTGACGGAGCCATTTTCCGAGTTTGAACCTGCTTCGAGATACGTACAAATCTACCAAGCAAAACATACCACGTGTCTAAAATAACGCCTCCTTGCCCTCAAAGCAAGCTAAAGAAGGTTACTCTGCTGCACTGACTGCAGGAGAACAGTACTGGTGGTCCGACAACTCCGTATGACCAGCTGATCCGCGAGTTACGGGAATCCTCGTTAGTGGACTGGTTGTTGATTGGATACCTACTGGACTGGTTCTACAAATCAAGTTCTGCGCCGTAGCCCCGGAGACACATAAACGTATCCTAGAATGGAGAGTTGAGTCCTGCAGGCTTGCAGGCTTGCAGGACCAGGAGCCTGGTACATGAATGTGTGTACACTCAAATGAAACATTGCTGAAAACAATATGGCTGCAAGATGCAGCATAAAAATACGTTTCTGCAATGAAATTTGAGCCTAGGTCCATAGTTTTCGGGAGAGGTTTGAGCTATCGGGATCTAGGTTCCATCATGCATGAATCCTAGAGTAACCAGTAATACGCGGGGCTTAGGTATGACCGATACAACCGCAAAGACCTTCGATTAGTGCCACAACCAAGGTTCGAATCATTCCCACCCCGCACCCCCGCAGATTTCGTAAAGACCCAGCTAGCATTGATATGCCAGTGCGTTAACGCCTAGCTAGATGCTTGAGTCTTGAGTTCAAGCAGTTTCCACAATCTCGAATAGAGAAAAAATAAAGGCGGCATCGTTGCATGGTCTTGCCTGTCCCGTAAATGCGATGATTTTTTTTTTTACGATAACGACATCGAACAGGCACTGGCACAAATTTCTACATACTCCAAGTTGTACATCCTCGTGCGAGGTATGTAAATAAATTAAGAAGCAATCGATACTATCATTTCACTTGACACGTACGGTCGTTGACAGAGCCGATACCCCTTATCTCACAGCTACCAATAACATTCGCGGGCTGCGTGTCAGGGTCTTCCCTGGGACTGGGATTACATACTGGGGTGTGTGTTGAATCCCCGACAGAGAGCGAAGCACTTTGGACAATCTTGGCAGACTTGGTTCTGCTTAGTACTAGTGACGTAGCAGAACTCAGTAGCTTCAAGATGTGGTGCCCTTGGCATTTGGTCTTGGTCCTTCGCCTGTTGGTAGGGAGATAGGTCGTGGGGGGCTGCGGAATTCGTATTGAGGTCCCTGCAAGAATGGCCACGGCCCCGAATCGCTGCTGTGCACATCTGTCAGCTCCTGTCAGTGGGTAAGCTATGGCGCCGGGGTCGATGTCGCCGAGCCGGACGGACGTGTTCTGAATCACACTGCTCATGTTAGCAAACTTGAAGTAGAATGATGCAGTGGCTATAGCGCGCCTCCTCTAGACAGACCATAGACGAATGAAGATAGTCTTTCCTTTAAAGTGGTAGTCAAAGTGCTTCTCTAATGCGTTTTTGATTTTTGCGTGAAAGATGTGGCTCGGCATGACAAGATGAGCGGTCCCAAATCCTGGGGGCACTCTTGCCTCAGCGGAGTCACGGTGCCGCAGAAGTTCCCTACTGTCGGTCAGTCGAGGTAATTTCCATCTTAAGCTCCCTTGAAGAACATGCTCAGTTCCTTCTCAAGAGCTTCGAATATCGGCGGAGGTCGCGGGGGATGCAGTGGAGAGCACTGAGCAGTGCCACAAGTTCGGAGTTTGAGGTGGTATCACACTGCCTGCCCAAATTTCCTACATTTTCTAGTCTCAAGTAACTAAGTAGGGTTTGACGTTTGAGATCGGCTTTAAGCTGAAGTTGTAGCACTACTACATGTCAGTCGAGTGTTCCGAAGTCAAGACATGATTGATTCAGCCCTGTTCTGCATTAGCTGCTGACTAGCAGTATCTGTCGATCAATAAGTATAATCCTAATGGTTACATGGCGCGATGGTTGTGTATCATGTTATACAGGGGTTATGCATCATCAAGGATGAGCCTGGGAACGACATTCATTGCCATCAGCTGCACAAGTAATCAATACTTGACACGGAGTGTGCAAGTCATGGACGAACCTCCTGGAATAATAATTTTGCAGCGTATGGAATAGTGAGTTTAGCCATTTTCTTCGAGCTCTTGCAGTATGTACACCATCCATTGTACCCCATGAGACCGCATTCCTGGCAAGCGTTCACCTCGAACTTGTCGGAAGAAATCATCAGGCGCTCAAGCAACAGCTGAGTTGCACCATATCCTATGAGACAGTCCCGCTCCATTTCTCCGAGTCGCAGACCACCCTCGCGGGACCGACCTTCAGTAGGCTGTCGCGTCAAAGTTGCACGAGGCCCTCTTAGAAAAGTCGACAAGTCAGTCATAAGTTATCAACATTTCTCAGGATCATTCAATCGTACCTAGCGCGGGCGTGCATTTTGTCCATTACCATGTGTTCTGTGGCGCATGGGAGTCAGTCATTGGACAGGGATATCGTGGGAAATTCTCACTCAGTTTCTGTGAGATAGTTGATTAGCAGAACTATATTTAAGACGCAGCGATTCGACATACTTGATAGTATATAGGACCAAAATACACGTAGGCTTCCAAAGCCTCGCCGGTGATACCGCTCGTGAGCATATCTTTGCCAGCATAATTGAAGCCGTGCTCAATTAAGATCCGGGACATGTCTTCCACCTGTGGTAAGAGAATTTACTCATCAAAGTTCAGTCAGCGATAGCGTTGGCATCTGTACCTTGGAGCCGCCGAATGCTGTACCATATTGCAGTTTACCACTTAAGACGCCGGCCTGTCCATAGGAGTGAGCGCATCGAACTTGTGCGAAAAAATTGGCTTTGGACTACCTTTCCGGCCAAAAGTTCGATCATTTTGCCGACTGTCATTCGAGAAGGGAATCCATGAGGATTCATGATGGTATCTGACCTGAAGTTAACCATGTGATCACAGCTAGGGATGCGAATGCTTTACCGGGGTTAATTCCTTGATCGTTGAAGGGCATGTCCTCCTGATTTACGATCAGACCACATACACCTTTCTGCCCGTGTCGGGATGAGAATTTATCACCCAATTCTGGCCTCCGAGTCTGTCGGATCAAGACTTTGATCAAGGTTTGGTCGTTTTCGGTATCGCTGATCATGACTTTATCGATGTAACCAGCGACTGGCGATTTATAGGTCATTGGAGCGTTCTTGTACGGGACTGCGGCAGCTTGGCCACTGAAAGTGTTATCGTTGGCGTTCGTTGGCGTTTGTTTATTGACATAGACATCCCCCGGGTCAACCCTCTCGCCGACGCCAGCAAGACCGTCAAGTTGAATGATGTCGTACTTTTTCTGAGTTTGCCCGTTCTCATCCACGGGAGCATCTGCCAGCCGATCAAAGCTGAAAAATGACAATGAGATAAGAGACGCGAGGGACAGACACCACACTCACGTGCCATTTGGATATTTCCGGATCAGAGTAGCGTTCTTGCGCAGGACTTGACATCTCCCATAACCACGATCGAGACTTGCCTGTGCATCAAGAAGTCAGGTTTTGCATGATGAGCAGATCAGGAAATGATAGCCAACTTTATTTTGAATAAGGGCATCTTCGATGTCATACCCAGAATAACTCATCACGGCAACTGTAGCATTTTGACCAGCCGGCAGGCGGTCATACCCAATAAGTTCAATAGTCTTCGTCTTCACCATCGGCTGTTGCGGATACACGGATAAGTAGAGAAGCGTATCAATCCTATTGAGTTGGTTATAGCCAATCGCGCCTATCGCCTGTTTACCCATAGCACATTGGTAGGTGTTTCGAGGAGACTGGTTGTGGTGGGGATACGGTATAAGACCGGCGACAGCACCCAGGATAGTAAATGGTTCAATCTCCAGATGGGTGGTCGTAGCGACGATATCAGATTCATAGAGTGCGATGTACGAATCGTTCTCTTCGTTCACATCGAGGTATTCCACGAGACCATTTCGGAGGAAGTCATCGAATGATGCACTGCCTTGCTTGAGTTGCTGAAGAAAAGCACAATGTTACCGATCCGTCTTGATCGCCAACAATACGGTAAGGAACCTTACCGTGATGTGTTCTGACGTGACTCTCGGGCGCCCGTTCTCAACGATGATCATTGGTCGACAAATTCGTCCACCGTCGCTTGCTATGTGAACGGCACGATGATGGTGATTTACATAGATACCGACGAACTCGCTGAAGCGGCCCGCTCTGCGCAGTCTTCGGAAGTTTGTTACAAACCGCATAGGATATCGAGTTAATCCAATGATTGTGCCATTCACGTTTACCACAAAGGTATGCGGTCCGTATATCTCCGTTCCCGTGGCTAAGCTGATATCTGGCGGTGCAGCTCGTATTAGATATATATATATATGACGCGATCGGCAACACACCTTCAACACCAAGCATTAAGGCCAGACGGATAATCGGGCCTTCTTCTACGTCAGTGGTGATGTGCGTCATCAACGCAAGATTCTTGACTAATCCACATGCTTCTCCTTCCGGAGTATCACTTGGACATAACATACCCCACTGGCTAGGCTGCAAAGCACGAGGTCCGCTAACCTTCCTAGTCTTTTCAAATTGGGAAGATATGCGTGTCATCATCCCAAGAGCAGATATGAAGCTCAGTCTGCTGAGAACGTGCGTGACCCCTGCACGCTCCATTTTGAACCTCTTCAAAGACCAATTCCCAGTGGAAATGGCACGGATGAATCCGGCGGTTATGTGGTCTCCCTGAAATTGCATCGTATTGAAAGCATCGAATTCGTTAGTCCTTGACGGTTTTTTAAGGACCTTGTCAATCGCCGATTTGAGATTGGCATTGAAGGTTTTGAACAGATCTTCGAACAGCAATGCAAGTAATTGGCCCGCACTAGATATAATTAATTCATTAGCAAGCGTGAAAGGAGAAAAGAGACTGCGTACAGTTCTAATCGTTTGTTCCCAACATAATCTCGATCGTCGACCATCTTCTCATCATCCATCGCCATCAAAACTCGGCGAGTCATGGTAGCCACGAAGATCGCCTTGGATCGAAAATCCAAACCTATCACAGGAACGTGAGCCAGGACGATAGTTGCAAGTGCTTCCAAAGCTTCTTCCCAGGTTGGTCGTCGCGGGCCGACAACTTTTCGGTTGACTTTTACGCGGGATCCTATCCATTCAAGTGCCTGATGTCTTGTGAATACACCTAGCTTGGCAGCCTCCTCGAGGTTGGCAGAGAAAGAAATCTTGTAAGCTTCCGTATTTCCAGCGGTTAATAGAAGGATTTCTTTGTCAGATTGGATACCAAGCGCTTTCAACGCGATAACGATTGGGACATCTTCATGAACGCAATTATGTCGAAGATATATCTTCCCTTTTTTCGTGGCAACATAAGTTTTGGATTTGAGTCCACCATGAGTTGAGCTTTTACGTAGATTAGTGACAGAGGTCAAAATTGAAGGATGCGACTCACGAAGTACATGATGCTTGCACAATACCCTTGACAGAGTCAGTTTCGACGATTATGCGATTCTTGCTCAGCTGCTCTTGAACAAGAATAACCTTCTCTGTGCCTTTGACAACAAAATAACCACCAGGATCAAGGGGACATTCCGTCATTCGAGCCAACTGCGCTTCATTCCTGCCAGTGAGGACACATTTATTACTCCTCAACATAATCGGCAGTCGTCCGATGTTAACGTTAGGTCTGCGCACAACGTTCTTTCCTCGAGTGTATTGAATAGTGACAAGAATCGGAGCACTATAAGTGATATCGCGTAACCGACATTCATGCGGCGTGATACTCTTGTCTATCGCGTCCAAATCTGTGCGGTCTGGGAAGCCGACATGAATGTCCGTGTACTTGAGCCAAAAGCGAGGATCGACATCCGAGGTGACCTTGTTGTTGGCCCTCACGATGTTTTTGATGTCCACATCGACAAAATAATTGAAGGAGTCGATGTGCTGCTTGACCAAACCTTTGACTTTCAGGAACGCAGGCAAAAGCAACCATTTGTCCTGAGGTGTGGATGATGAGAGAACAAGAAGGAGGCGCAAAATCGAAACGTACCTCAACCGTCTTGATTGGATCGGCGAGTCCTAAGCCACGCCAGTTCGTGCGGTTTAGTTGTTCCCAATCATTCTCCTCCTCCCCGACAATGGCCATTAGACCTATAATCGACCCCTCTTCACGAGTCTTTCTCCTGGGACGATGCCTTTGCGAGAGTGTTCGCACTCAGGGATTGTGATAACTCGGAATGAAGTAGTGATATAACAAATTTCCTTTTTCGAGAGTGAGTAAACAACAGTTACATAATGTTTGATTCGGCGGCGTCACGGTCGACTGACTACCACAACTCTACCGCACCAGATGATCGTTTTCAGACTCCGAGACCATTGAAAATGGCAATCAGACACCGTAACGCGCCAGGATAGGCTCGGAGAAACCAGGTGAAAACTACCACCTGGATCACCCGCTGCATGGGGGTACCAACTTTAACCGTATCAGAGTTCACCATGAAAACGGGTGTGACCATAACCGTTTATTTTACCCAATCCATTGTCTCCTCAAACAACGGTTTGGGTAACCAAGATCACTATAATTTCTGGTGCGTTTCTTTGACTCGGAGGATTGTTGATGCTGAGAAACATAACAATCTAGTGCTAGTAATGCAGGGACGACAAGCGTGCTGCATATGCATGATGATTATTATTGATGCAGAGTCTAGACCTTCCTACATAGTTCAACTTTCATCATCCCTATAATCAGTGGTGTGCTATCACGCACGTAAACCTAACTCAGGGATAAGATCTAAGATCTAAAGCAATTGTCCGATCTCTCGGTTTGTCTCCTCAACAGGCTAGCCTAATGTAGATCACCAGTAATTGTGGGCGTATATTGGAATTGAATCCGCAACGCGCCTCCTTGCTTAGTAGCCACAGGGGAATTTGAGGTACATACGCTACAGAATATAAAATCGGTGCAACATAACCCGAGCTGAAACTCCTAGTTTGGAATCACTATACATATAGTTATCAATTGCAACTTGTTCGCATTTAAAAACACATGTGGAAGTCACATATGGTGAGAGTCGAAATCTGCCATTAAGTTTCGGCGAAATACGACACCAGCCGTCGGGCGGAACTTGATAAGCTTGAAGGAGGGACTATCTAGATTAGAAAGGCTCGGACCAGGAATTGACCAGGGGCTGAATCTTTTGGATCAAAAGACTACCGAAACATTGGGTGAACGTCGTGTAACGAGTGATTGAGTATGTAAATAAAAGTACGAGTACGTACGAGAGTCAAATCTTGATAGGGACGCGGTTGGTGTCCAATCGTCTGCACCTTTGCGAGAACATGCTTCAATAAGAATGTATGGCCCATCCAGACCAACTTGATAAACAAGAATAAAATGCATCTCTTATCATAGGGGGTACTCACTCGTGGTGACGGCATACGCCGCATTCACTGACCGAAAAAAACCTGAAGCCGACCAAAAAACAGGAAAGCAATATGATGACACCTGCATCATTAAATATTCCACTTAGTACGTCTAGAAATACTACCACTCGCAGACTCAGACAGACAACACTGTTGACTGCTGTACAGTAATATGAATATGAACTCATCATAATAGAAACTCACGCTAGGCAGTATTATTATGACTGGTATTCTGTAACACCCGAGTGGACAATTCCGACTTCCGAGACGCAGCACAAGCACCGAAGGTAAGTACAAGGGAAAGTAGTCTCGAACCAGACGTTCTGGGAAGCGGAGTTGAAAACAACACTGCTGGCACCTCCCAGAACGGAAGCCGAGGGTGGTCCCAGAACGCTGGATCAAGACTAAAGAGAAACCTCATGTCTGATTGCAATTTCCCCAAAAGGGCCCGTACGATGATGCGTTCGTCCAGACACGTTTGACCTCTGTTCCATAACATACAGGCTAACAGCCAGTTGTAGATCAAGGAGAGAAATCTGAGTAAATAATCAAATTAGTCACATTGGTGTGTTTCAGAAGGAAACATAAGTGCATACCGCAATGACTGCCTGAAAACCCGAGTATTATGTAGAGTATGATAGTATCCCGCATCTCGAGACACTGAACGTAGTGCATATCAAATTGAGGGCTTTGCGTGGTGGACTGGACCACTGGTTGATTGTGAACCCATTTGTGGTTGAAAACTAGCACGCTGTGAACGGCACATCACATCATCATTACAAGCCCTATCTTTTGGGACCCTGGGCCCGGAACAACTGTGAGAAAGTGATCTGAGAGGATCTGACTCGGAGTTTCTTCGTAACCCCTGATCGGCAGGCGGAACAAATTAGCCCTCAATTTAATCGATAAACTTGCTGAAGCTGCTGGTAAGTTTTTCAGGGACGCCTCCGGAGCAATTATGAGCTGCCCAATGGCACGAAGATATCACATTAATTGCAATATCAATATGTTTGAGACGGTTCAACCTCAATCTGTGAGGTAATATGAGGGTGGAGTTCATTCTGATCGACTACCAGACTTTGCATATTGACTATGAGTCGGCAGCCCTACAGATTTAAGCTCAGGTCAAATTCTTGGTTCAATAATAGCGAAACAGGGCGAAACTCACACATGAAGATATGATCGAGATTATCCAACTAGCCAAAATGTTAAACTCGGTCCCCGATAATGCGGATAATGCTCACAAGAATATGACTATAGTACGCTCGTCACGGAGCTGGCAAAACGAAGCGGTGTTGAAGAAGATCACTGCAGAGTGTGAAACCACCGTAAGTATGACAATGTCAGAAGTAAAGCTCGTACCGCATACGATGAAAAATGCTGCCGTTCCGTCCCTAATCAAGAGGGAGAACAATGGTGTCCTACCCCATCCGGCACGTTTGGCCAGGGTGTGTTTAAACAGAGTAAGACCTATAAGTGTGACCTGCGTGATAAGCACGACCGTACTGGAGGCACTGTTTACAAAGGTGGTGGTTCGGACGAGAAAAGTAAGACTTGCGTGTGATACACTATCTGATACGGCGGCGCTGAGAGAAGGCAATACGGGATGATGGTAATCCGGGGGAAATATATGCCGACCATGACCACGAGCAATATATACTCGACCGTCATCTGCGACCCCAATATTATAGCGATGATGCGACTTCTGTTGAATAACGCATATACTAATAATGGTTGGTTGCAAAATACACACGTTTGAGAGCAGAAAAGTGCCTACCTCGGACAGCCAAAATAGTCTCGAGAGCGGTTATGTGGAACTGCACAAGTATGGCAGTATAGGCATACCATGCAACACAATTTGACCTTAAGGCGAGCCCGCTGTTGAGGTAAGGGACAGCAAATTGGTGGAATCTGCACATCAATAGTTTCAGCGGGCGTGAAATGCCGCAAAAAGAACATGCTTTACATTTGCGCTGCAAGACTGGCGTATCGCAGATACAAGTATAACCACTTGAAAAATGAGTTCCAAGGTTTCCTAAAGGTATTCAGCATATATTTACAGGTGGCTTATAATTGAATTGTTGAGACGTACGACCAGATATGCTTTATCTCGTTCTGCGAAGTAACCACAATATCCCATAGCAAGAAGACAAGTGATGATACTGCGCAAGAAATTCAAGAGCATGGAAGACGGTATTGAACTCCTACTCACCAAGATGATAATGGACTTGACGGGCGAGCATCGGATAGATAAATACAAAGTGTCCATCATGATGCATTGTACTGATTCACAAAGGCGCGGTAGGAAGTCGAGGATTGGAGACTGGAAAGAGTCTGAGTCTACGTGACGGGACGCAATACGAGCACAAAGGGACTCGCGCCAACAAAGGAGTAAGCTGAACAGTGAAAAGTAGTAAACGCTCCGAAAAAGCTGAGTCTTTCCTTTTCAAACTGCTGCGATCGAGCTGGATTTGATGGCGTTCTATTAAAATACCTTTACTAATCCTTGAAGTAACCAATAGAGGTCATCATACATAGCCTGCGGAGAATGGCAACCAACCCTGATAGCACTTTCAAAAATGAGTACTCACTGAGATCATGATCGACCCCCTACGGGGGAGCTTCTCTTCAAGAGTCCGACAGGTCGCGGCATCGTTGGCAGGTGAACCGATTGACAGCACATACATGGTACATACTGGAAAACTGGCCAGCAAGTCTATGATACTCCCCGTGCAAGTGAGAACTCTTCATATATGGGGATTATTTGTTGTCCAACGAGATTTCGAGCAAAGCCCATATGTATTCACTGTCAAGAGCCACGGTGGTGAAGATATCGTACAAGGCACAACCCAAATCAGGTATAGTTGGTTACGTCCGCTACGTTGCGGGCGGCATCGGAAGAGATTCCAAGTTCAACTTGTTCATGAATAATTGGCACAGCCCGCAAAGTATCAATTGAAGGCTAAATGATACTGCGTTCTGAATGCAAGTACAATGGCTTCAGAATATTTGACCCTTCTTATACAGGCCGACCCGGACCCTACATACAGTCCGCTCTCCGCCGATACGTCTAGGCGAGTCGAGAGAGCGGCCCTGTCACTCATAATACATGTGTAAAGATTCATAGACAGGTCGTTCCTTCTGAACTTTAAGAAAGAATGACCTGTCTCCGAATCCCATGTATCAGAGTCGGTCGATGCTAAGGGAAGAGTTGAGACTAGACAGGACTCATAGACGCACATAGGACTCGCTACATAACGAGACTGGTATGCAACTAAATAGCCCATGTGCATGAGGTTGATCGTAAAGCGTTCTGTGCTGTAGCCATTGCCATCGTACTTTTACAAGTGAGTTGCTAACTTCAAGTTGGTTCGCCAGTCGCCGGTACGTTCAAAGCAACCATAACACGATGGTCCTATTCAGCAATGCTACATAGTGTCTGTAAGGTCATGTGTCCCAATATCTGGACTACATTTACCAATGAAATATTGTCCGAGAAAGAAAAAGAATTGATGTGATATTTCGGTAATAGGATGACTACGGAATTAAAAACAAAAATGATTCTCACTGAGAACCCCCGTCAAAGTCGAGTACGGCGGCTGCATTTCTACAAAGAATTATACGCGACTAGCGGATGTCCTTGAAAATAACACATGCGTTATGTGGAACTGCTTTGTCTGCTAGGAGCCTAGGAGCCTATATAGGCGTTACAACTTCCAGTTCCCACGCCCCCACCTTAGTAGATCCCTTGTGACATCCCCTGCTTCGCACTCATAGACATCTTCGTCTATCTGTAGTTTTATCAATCTTCTTTGATGTCCAAACCATCCACTCCGCAACCGTCCAACACACTTCTCCTCCGGAGGCAGCTCACAGAGCTCACCAAGCACCCGGTCGAGGGCTTCTCTGCAGGTGCGGGCAGCCTTTCTCCCTGACTTTGATCTTCAACCGATTCCTGACAGACTTCCGGGCAAAGGACTTGTCGATGACAACAATCTCTATGAATGGGAAATCATGATTATCGGGTCAGTACTCGAGTCCCTTTTTTCAAAAAGTCATTCAATCGTGCTGAGGGGTCGTGCGTGATGATAGGCCTCCAGACACCCTTTAGTACGTTTCCCCCCATGATCATAGACTCATTATCCTTATCGTTTACTGGATCTAGCGAGGGAGGGTTTTTCAAGGCTCGATTGACTTTCCCGCTGGAGTACCCTCTGCAACCGCCAAAGATGCGATTCATCACGCCCATGTGGCACCCCAATAGTAAGCCACGGGTGCACTTGACATATCGCGTGATCTGAGCCTTAAGCGTACAGTCTATGCTGATGGCGTGGTTTGCATCTCTATCTTGGTACGTCCTCCCTCGTTTGACATCTATGGCGATCGGGGCTCACGGACGGATTGCAGCATGCTCCGGGCGACGATCAGTACGGGTATGAAGATGCTGGTGAACGATGGATGCCTGTTCATACCGTGGAGACGATTGTATGTTTATTTCTCGTCTAGCTTGTTCCGTTATGATCTGAATTCTTTTTCGTGCAGCTTATGAGCGTCATTTCGCTCCTATCGTCTGAGACCCCAAACACGGACAGCCCGGCTAATGTGGATGCTGCGAAAGAAGTGCGCACAGACTTACTAGGTGTGTAGCTGCTCATCGCATCAGTGAATGACTTGGGGTGCTGATCGTGTCACTTGTAGCATATAAGAAGAAGGTACGACGTTTGGTACGCAAGAGCGCGGAGGAGGCCTTTGATTAGTACCATCATAGTACATCCCTACAGTTATGTTGCTTGTAGTTCTGTTTTATTAGTGTAGTCGTCCTTCGTCTGAAGGAGATAGTTTCAAAGGGATGAGTGCCACGGAAGACCTTGCTAGAGGGACTAAGATTTAGCATCAAAAGTACATAGTACTGTCGGGGTTGAGGCAGCATCTCTTTCCCGTTCGCCAATATTTGTCAAAGAAGAGTTTCGTCTCCCTCTTGAAGCTAATTGTCAGGTCTGATGGACTCTGGCATGGGACCACTACTCCCTCACCCGCAACGGCAGGTGGTGACTGAGTGGGAGGGCTGTGACACTCTGGCACGCACACGATCTGTCACTCCCTCAGCGTCACCGACCCCCATTTATTGGACAACGAATGTGATGGTGCAAGACATGAGGGCAGACCATACTTGGAAGACCAGTCTTTTTGGATGTTTGTAAGGGAGTGTGAATTGGATGATGTGATGGGTAGTACAAGTGTTCATAGATAGAGACATAAAAACACGATACAAGCAAAACCTCGCCGCCCTCACTCCTCCTCTTCAGTCAGCGGCCCAAGGAAAGTCAAACCGTCACGTTGAACTTGGGGAGGAAGTAGCGCGGAAAGTGATTTGGTCCGGGAAAATGGAACGCGGAGGCCTTCTTTGGGTTGTGACTCCGAGGTTGGCGCCGCATCAAATGATTGCGAGGCTGTCAGACGACGTGTCGACTTCGGTAGGAGAGTGGGATCAAGAACGGCGTAAGAGCTTTGTGTGAAAGGAGTGAAAACAACATCTGGCTCGGATGGAGATGATTCCCGCGTCGACTTTGGTAGGAGAGTGGTATCAGGGACAGCGTAAGAGCTCTGCGTGAAAGGAGTGAAAGTAGCATCTGAACCGAGAAGAGGAGATGATCCCTGAAGAACGATATCCGGGGTATTTTCACGCCGCCATGTGTCCAGCTCTTGATCGGGAGTATCGATATCTTCTGCAACCAATGGCTCAGGCTTGATGCCCAAATGCTCGAGAATATCTTCGTCGGATACCAGGGTGCGAAATATGCTGTACGTTTCTATCTCCCACTTCAGCTGGTCGATCTGGCCTGAAGCGAGAGTCATGTATTGATAACCAAGAACGAGGCGGATACGTACGGTAGACGTCATTGAATTGGGGAGTCGCTAGGCAACGATCGATGAGGTCGTTCAAGTAGTCTGCAACGAACGACTCCGTCGGATAATTGCCAGGAAGTTTGTGTTTGCGCGCTAGCTGCAGAGCTGCACACATCATGTTACGAAAGGCCATGTTGGCCGTCTACATCACGAAGTGAGCTTCGAGTATTACAGGGATGCTGTGATGAAATCGATACCCGCAACATGGCAGGAATCTAGCATGAAGATTGTAAGTCGCAGGATAAAATGATATGAGAAGGGCTATACATACCCAGCGACGGTGTTCTGCAGTAAGACACTTGTTGTCAATCAGAACCGCCATCCTGTCGTAGAGGGAGAGGTAGGTTGTAACATCTGGATGGAATATATGGTAAAATAGGGTGTCGCTGATAAAGTTTATCTCTTTGGCAATGGGGTCCAACTTGATGGGGGTCCTCGAGGGATGGCGATGCTTTTCCATATCTTCCATAAGGGCGAGGAGCTCCTCTTCGGTAATCTCGTCTGACATGGGGAGTTATGATGTCTTACCCCAAAACCGAGGGGAATTTTATACAATCTGACGGTGTCATAATGTTTCGCCACCACTGTGGATGTTGACCACACTGTGGATTCCGAAGTCGCCCAAGCTGTGAATATCCACTGCGGTGGTCATATTGAAGTCAAGCTCGACTTTGACTGCGCTATAGTGCACTGCGTAATCACGTGACTATATGAGAAGAGGTGGAGTCTGTTTCATTCGTCACTTGAACCTCATCCCTTCAAGTATCCAAACACCACAAGGACATATCAAGCATGTCAGAAAGAGCTGGCGAGGCAAGTCCGTCCAAGCATTCCCGTAAATCTTTCCTAAACAAATCGAAATGCTGTATGTTACATGTTCCTACTCATATTTTGTTGTCCGTGATCCAATCCAGGCTGTACCTGCAGCACAGAAGAGCAGCTGGACCTCCTTTATGAAGTCGTGAGTCCATATTATAACATCCTTCATTTATCACTTCATTACCGGAACCCCTCACTCGTCAGCTTGGCTGGCTTTACCGGTGATCTGTCGGCTATGACCGCCCCTCCTTTCATATTATCCCCTACTTCCCTCACTGAGTTCCCAGGTGCGATCATCACAGCACTCTCCGATATTCATAGATCTGATTGTGCTGCTTCAGCTTACTGGTGTGAACGCCCAGAGTTGTTTGCTGCGATTGCCGATGGCAAGACCGAGCAGACCCGAGCTCTGGCCGTCTTGAAATGGTTCATCGTAAGTGCACAACAAACAATCCTTTTTATTATTTCATTTCATCATCGCCCAGAGTACCCTTAAAGGCCAGTACACATCCAGAAACGAATCAATGGGGTCTGAGAAGAAGTATGTTTCTCGTTACACATATCCTTGGTTCATTCAGAGCTAACACGACCACCTTGCAGACCCTTGAATCCCGTCCTTGGAGAGTAAGCGAACTTCGTTGACCACTCGACACCAGCTGACCCCTCATAGACTATTCTACGGCTATTGGCCAGCCAACGAAGCCCGTGGAGGCAAGACCACCTTAGTGGTGGAGCAAGTCTCCCACCATCCCCCCATCACCGCCTATCGCATAGAAAACATCGCAAAGGGCGTCATCTTAACAGGCCACAATGCCCAAAAGACCAGTTTCAGCGGTATGCTGTCCTTTTGATGTCCTATCCTCCTTCGCGAGTTCTGATGCGCGTTTCAAGGGGGAAGCATCATCGTGAAGCAGGTCGGGCATGCGGTGCTGACTGTGTCTCTTCCGTCTGGACAGACCGAGGAGTACTTGATCACGCTTCCGCGACTTCGGATCGATGGGCTGTGGTATGGCTCGCCATATATCGAGCTGGCAGAGACGAGTTACATCCAGAGCTCCACAGGCTGGCTGTCCACAGTGAGTCCCGCCCCGTGCGTCGTGAACAAACGTTATTGATGCAGGGTTCGATAGATAGAATACAAGGGCAAGGGATACTTCTCGGGCAAGTCGCACACGTTCAAGGCGACGCTCACGCCGCCTCCGCACGGGTCCAGTGCACCTACGGTGATCGAGGGGACGTGGCACACGAACTCTAAAGATGTGCATACTGGCGCAATGTTCCACGATGTCACGTCGCCCAAGGAGGAGATCACTGTTGCTCCTATCGAAGAGCAAAGCGAGTGGGAAAGCAGGAAGCTTTGGTTTGGCGTCGCCAAGGGTATCAGAGAGGGCGACTTTGAGACTGCTGCGACGTTTAAGGGCAAGATCGAGGTATGTTTTCGTCGCTTGCGAGGGTCTTTTTTAGGAGACTAATCTCATTGCTCTCACGACAGAACGACCAACGGCAAAAACGACGTGACGAAGCGACTGCTAACAAGACGTGGGAGCTAAAGCACTTCCAATATATCGAGAGTGATCCTATCTGTGAGTGGTGGAACAACTATTTTCCGCTCGGTGCGTGCGAGATGCTGATTCGGTATGATAGATGAACATCTCGGAAAGCTCTTCAAGGCGAACCCGCCGACGGAGGATGCTTATGTCTACCTCAACAATGGCCCACCATCCTAGATCGAACGTATACCTCTACTTAGATGCGCAGACAAAGAGCTCCTGTAGAGCATGGCATCTCAGATTCGGATTTGGATGTGGATTGGATTGATTCTAGTGTGGACACTGATATATTCTTCCTACCTTTTCTTCATTGTAGTATCACAAAACTCACAAACTTTATGATTTCGCACGATTCGTCTTAGAGGGGCTGCTTCAAGTGGTGTGAACTCGCATCCAACACCTATCATCATTGTGAGGGCGCACGAGGTGCTTATCATTCAATCTCATCATCAACCGTCTCATCTATCTTCTCTTGTTTGAGATACTTGCTCCCCTGCCCACGCGCCACCGTTCATTAACCACCTCCACATGATCCAACCTCTTCCTCTCCAACAACGGCACG
>PVYE01003749.1:0-15995 GCA_002995055.1 Rhizopogon rudus
ACATTCTCTCACTCGATGTTCCGCGCGAGAGTGCCACCCAAAGTGACAGAACTATTCATTAGCTCACCCAGCTCATACACACACACCCCCTCCGACACGTCACGTGGTGCCATGTGACTCCTGCTTGCTGGGCCGCTCGAAATATTTTCAGGAATCTTCAAGTTGTCACGGCGGCGACGGTGCGCAAACTGTAGCCCCATAACGTACTTCAAGTTATCAGGAATGTACGAAGTGTTCGTTCTTCCCATTGATCCTGCCTTCAAGCTCCAAGCTTCGCCGCGGCTGTACCCCACTGCCAACCCAATCTACTCAACATGCACTGCTCGCGCCGCCTACTGGACTATCACTTCTATTCCTACCACATAGTACCCCTCCTCCTCTGAGTTCCAGTCTCAACCTGTCAACGACACCACCGGCAAGTCACGAGTCTCAATCAGCGATCTGCGACAGACTGTTCGGCGACTAATACTCGAGCAATAGTCATTACGACTGTTGGGGGCACCGTGTCCGCATTACAAAATATTGTTGCCACCGTCTGGATATCTGTGGATCAATGCATTGTACTCTCGGCGAGTCAGCATGCAGGATGTAACACTAATGTTGGTATGTATTATTGCTTGACTTTTATGTTTTATTCCGCCCCAATGAACTTCACGCAATTGCGTTTACAGCTGTCGTCATGTATATTGACGACCGCCCTTATCTTTCCCTCAGGCAACATATCATCATCGTGCGAAAAGTGACGACTCGTGAATTTAGCATCGTTCAGTGCACCACACGAGCAAGACTAATGAATTGCAGTTGCAGCGATGATATTCCCGTGAGATTGAGCAGAAAAGTGAACACGATTCCTCTCCCCAGATCGTTGTAAGAAAGACGAATGATAGTGCAAGGCGACGCGCTGACTTGGAGCGAAAGAACCCATAACGGGGAATAATGCCCCAGTCAAAACTTACAGGAGGCTCCTAGACTCTGGAAAAAATAGAATCAGAGCCTGGTAGAGTCTCCGAGAGGTTTTGGCTAACTTTTAGAAATGGGATGGTTTGCGTAAGCTGAGCAAAGCCTCGGCAACGTTGCGGCAAAGCTATATCAATATTATCGACTTTGTAAACTTCAGCACACAACGCAAAGACATTGCACCATATGTTCTGCTATATTGGCTCGTACAACCTCGAATGAATGTGCGGAGACTAGTAGCGACAACAGCGGAGTGGTGGGAAACGCTCCCGACGCATCGAAGAGGAAGCGGAATGCACCTGACCGCAGCTCGGTGATGCGCAAGGTAAGTTATATCCCTGCACTAACCAAGTACTAAACTAGTTTGCAGGAACCTATGTGCTATCGAGTGGGTGAAAGAGCACAAAGGCGGAAAAATGGGCGAATTTGCCGACTACTGGGATGATCTCGTTGAACGGAGGGATCCTGTTGTCGAGGTAAACTTTCTTATATGTTTTTTTCTCAAGACAGTGCTTATGGATTCTCAGACACTTGACGAGCATGCTCGTACGGCGAAAGTAATGCGCAAACAAGCTTGCGATCAAGCTGCCGCTGCTGTCGATCCGCCAACTCTAGTACTCTAGACTTTGAGGTTATCACTTTCGCTATCACTTTTGTTCGGTGTATATTCTATCAGAGCTACCTACTTCTTAAGTTACTACCGCACGCGCTACCCATACTATACCTCTACATTGTGATATCTGCCTGTATCCATAAACCTCTCATTATCGCACGCGCTACATTACCCTTATATCGTGTTATTCATTTGTACTATCACCCGTAAGTATCGCATCAATGCATCCGAATCTGCTGCATAAGATGAAAAACGAGGCTCCTAAAGGACTTTAGATGGGCCTCGCGCAGTCTCTCGGATGCTATTTTTGAAACGAAGCTCCGAGAGATATTGGTCAAAAAATAGAGGCTCCACGAGATTATCTGTAAGACTCTATCAGTCTCTAGAAGCCACTTATAACTTCTGGCTGGGAATAATGGTCCAATGACTTTCAACCGGATCCTCAGCCAGTCACAAACCTGTACCTACAGGGAAATCTCAATTACATTGGTGATTCCTCGTAGACACAATGAGCTCCTGATTTGCGATTGGTCATGACCTTCGAGCTTCGTTTGTCTTTTGGGGCGGTCGCCACAGGTGAATGAACGTTTCAGTTGACCTGCTAATGAAAGGTGGAGCTTTCCACGATACACAGGGCCCGTTAGTAGAGATTTCATCGATGTCTGGTTCTTGAAATGGAGAGAATCATGCATTAGGTCTAGTCTCCCCTAGGCAGACCTTGAGTGACGAAGGAAGACAGTCGTTCCTTCTCTACTTACATAAGCATTAGGCCTTGATTGCAAGGTTTCTGTACCCTGAATATCTATAGGGTACGTCAATCGTGATATTTTGTTTTTCCTCATTGCTACTGGACGCTTTTACATATTTGCCGCTAGACTTATCACCTTTCTCCTTGGCTACAGCTGCGGATCTAGAAGCTGTAGTACCCACAGCACATGACCGCCTCGTGTTTTCGTTGCGTTATCTTTGATTCATCAGGCTTCGCTTTGTTACAAGGCTCCCTCAGATGAAATGATCAGAATTACGTCCATCTAAACACCCAGATCTAGCTGGAATGGTTTGCGACTCGCGATTTCCTTTCCAGAGTATCCTCTGTCTCGACTTCAAGCGCTGGGTTGCATATAAAACAGCTGTGACCTTCGACCAGCTTTGAAACCGTCTTCCTAGTTAACCGTCATCTCCACTTGTGTCCGCCATGGCAAACGGCTCTCAGAATGGTGTTTCCCGAGTACTCCATCATCCAGAGTACTATCTCAAAGACGGTAATATTACATTCCTCGTGCGTCACCACTCTCTTTGTGTCTCACCCGCTCTGACCACCACATACGAGCAGGTGGAAAATACTCTCTTTCGCGTCCATAGACACTTTTTCGAGCGCGAGTCGCAATTCTTCGTCGAGGAATTTACAAAAGCTCCCCAAGAGGGAACATCTGATACCAGCGCGTTTCGACTGGATAAAATTACTAGTGCTGATTTTGCAAAGCTACTTTGGGTCTGGTACAGCCCGTAAGTTTTTGATAACCTCCCGCAGGCATCGTTATTAATAATTGGACATAGGATGTACAGACGTTTCGGCAAACCAAAGGACCACTGGCTCGTGATACTGGAGCTCTCCACAAAATGGCTATTCCCTGAAATGAAGCAGCTAGCTATCGACGAGCTCCAGCACCTTGAGATGGATCCTGTGGAGAAGATTGTCACTTATGACAAGTATCAGGTCGATAAATCACTGCTCTTACCTGCATATAAGCTCTTGTGCAAGCGCACGAATCGGATGTCAAATGAAGAGGGTGAGCAACTCAAGATGCCCACTGTCCTCGGGTTACAGGAGGCTCGCGAGCGTGCCATCAGGAGCGCAGCGGAGAGCGGGTGTACTAGCCCGACCTCCGCTGATGCAGATGACGGGATGCTCGAAAAGATATTGAATGAGGTCTTCAACCTCAACACTACCAACCGCCAGGCTGCGAAATCTCAAGGTCAACCAACCGCAGTGCCTATCATCAATACCCCTAAGCCAGATTCAAACGGTGCCACGAGTAGGTCGTTCATTGTGTCAGCCTTGGTTAGTGGACGTTTTCGTTTGAGCGCATGTATTGCGTAACTGACTGGAAATGTTACAGAATGATCATAAGCAACAAAAAGAAGCCGAGAAAAACAAAGGAATGGTATGTTATGTGGCTCACTAAACTTACTTTACCAACGTTCAAGAACTCTAGGGAAAGACAAACAAGTGAAAAAGTGACGGATGATTCGGGAGATTGCTCAACTGAACGCCCGACTTGCGTGACAGGGATAAAAGCGCAGCACACGCAGGTATATGTTCCCGTTTTAACATTCTTTGAGTTTGTCATGACAGTAGCAGTCGTGTATACTACCTTCTTCGTATGATATGTGCGTTCTCGACTTCCATGAACTACTGGTTCAGTATTGTTTGTCCGGCGTCGCCCAATCGAGTGAGTAGATGCAGACAAAATTTTTCATGATGGGCTCACATCGCATACACCATGAGAGAGGTTGACGCACCTCGTTGTGATCCTTCCGGACCCGATATTGTTGTCAAAAAAAAATCTCGTTACATCGCTGGTGCCCGAAAGGGCTAGCTACTCACTTATTGAGTTAACAAATGTCTCACTAATAAACGCCCGGGATGAGTCGATACTTGACTCGCTGAGCCCACTCCTCCCACTCCTTCCCGATTTCCCGCGCCATCATTTTATCCTCTTGTGGAATCCTGACCACCAAGATCACAATCACCATCGCCATCAATACTGTCCATGTCCTCGCCACTGCACTCACGTATGGCAGGTGGAGGACTCCTGATTCTTGCAGCCAGGAGCCAGGAGCACCATACATCGCCCACGCGCCTATGAAACACATAGGTAGACCTGTGTAACTCGGATGCCTGACCACCGAGTACGGACCACTCGTGACGAGTTTATGTCCGTCTCGGATAGACAGCTCAAACGTGAAGAAGCGACCCAACGTTCTGTAGCACTGCCAACGGATATATCCCGACATCACAAACATCAAGCTCCCAAAAGCTGATGCCGCAGTGAGTTTGGTTGCATCAGGGTTCCCTAGTTTCACCAGAGTATTCGGGACTATTGGCGGCATGTAGTGTATGGGAATGTGATGTGTGAGAACGACTGCGGCCTCGGCAGCGGTTGCCAGCCATATTGTACCCTGGCTAATCGTCAAATTCACAGACGCTCGAGTAGGGATCGAGCTCACCTTCAGAAAACGCGGTATGAGCACATTAACGCGAATGATAAGCATCTCTATTGCATTTGGAATCACCACCCGATCGTCCTTGGCGGAATCTGGAGCGGTGAGGGAGATATGAAAACCGGCTGCTCCTGCACAGATACATAGGAACTTTGCGAGGGACATTTTTGTTTATCAACAGTGCGCACGAGTTGATGCACGTGGAATTTATAGGAAAACATTTTGGCGCGTCCCTGCCCAGATTAACATCCATCAAAGACTAGTTTCGCATATGCGTAAGATGTGCCGCTTGAAATCGTAAACATAAGCGTTATTACACACTAGTCTGGCTTGGGTTAGCTACCGGTGGACAGGGGTGTCGAGAAGTTACCTTGAGCATTCTAATATTATGTAGTACATAGTGTGGTGTAGGAGTTTGAGCCGCCAGGGAGGTGTGCCCCTAAACGGGAAGCCTAACCAGCCCTTCAGGTGGCACAATAAGGTCACTCATCATCATGATCTGAATATCGCGAGTTCGTGACAAGTCGCCACATTATTTTGGGCAACTCTTGGGCATTGGCAGAGTCACTGTCTGTGTTTCAGATCATTGTCTCACTGTAGGATGATGATCGTATCATCTTAGCAATCTTTTGGGGTGTGATCGGGGGTGTGATCGGGCCGACCTATATGATCCCACAGCGTTGTACAGCGTACGCAGTCAGATTTTTAGGTACCAGCCACGCTCCAGCCATCTTCTCTTCGCATTCAACATACACGTGTGATAGATTGAAAGTGGTCAAGATTCAAGATCTCACCCTCTCATCCTCAATACGTCATCGGCTGAAAGGTTCCGGCAGGTTCGAGCGCTGAGATACTAAAATTTAGGCCATTCGCACACACTACATGCGTAAACTCTGGATATCCCTTAGTTCAAGTCTGATGTAGGGGGCGCATTGCACACACCGGATGCTTCTACTCCCCTAGACGTTCTCGCCTATCCATCTTGGCTTCGGCTGGTTTGCTGTGAGGACGTTGGTATCTTCTATCAACTCCAGTGGCAAGAGGTCAAAGACGCTGGCCAGGAGGTGAATTCCAGATTCACGATGGTACGCCACAATGACACAGCGCCAGTCCGGATAACTGACGAACAACTTGACGTCATAAAGAGCCAAGCTCGAAGTAGAGCCTCGTGTAAAATCACGCCATCATGGTGAGTAGCCTCGAGGCAAGACCCTGCATCAGGACGGTAAAGAGTTTTGTAATTATACCCACCCTGAATAGATGGAATTAGTTACAAGTACGTATCAGACACGAACTGCGAATGGGCCTGTGGTTCACTTGGAGAAAGGATTGAAGGAAAATGAGCTCGATGGTCGGCTGCTATCGGAAGTCTTGGTTTTTGCCGTTTCGGAGGAGGCGCGGCCCAGTCCCAAGGGGGTTACTCTCAGTGAGGAGCAGAACCAAGCCATCAGCTAGGATGAAATTTTTACGATCTAAACTTCTTCACCGTCACCAAGGCCCGAGGGTGCGGAAGGAAGCAGGGAGAGTAGTAGACGCTGCGGCTGTACGGTTGGGCATGGTCGCAGGGACTCCGGGAGCTGGATGTCATAGAATGTCTTGGATGGTTCAGATGAATGACTGGAGGCGCCGGCGACAGGCACATCCCAACATCGTTCTCGTTCAAGCATTAAGACACAAACGAGAATGATGTTGGGGTCGCCGGCGAAAAACAGTTCATTGCTAGGTGTGTCACACTCAATGTCAATATGTCACGCGTCACCGACGACGAGATACATATGCCTTCTGCATCGTCCATGTACTAGTAGGATATGACACTCCCCCTCACTATCAGCCTCAGGTCCTTATGTCCTTGCGCTACAGAAGAGTGTACCAAATAACAGATGTCAACGGGTGTTTCAGGCCTGGTGAGGCTCCCCCAGGTTGAAAGACAAATGTAGCGCCATTTCAGCATCATGAAGTATGGTATGAACAGTTCATCCGACAATAGTCCAATATCCTAAATAAGATCCTGCTGATCCCTAATCTATATAACCGTCTACCATGCTGTCTCAAGGGAATAACCATGCGACGGAGAAATGGAGAAAGAAGCTCGTCCCTCAAATTGGGCAGTGCTGTTGAAGGGGTAGTCTAAGTAAGAACATAGACCAAGGCTTGAGCAATGAGATGTATGTAGTCATCGAGTCTATAGACTTATCGAGTGAGATACGATGAGCTTCTTCCAATTGGTGTCGAATTCCATGGGACGGTGAGCTAACGCTCCATTCAACGTTATTCACACACTGGACGGCGATATTTGTGACTCAAGCGAAGAGAATGTTCTTACATAATGCTCATAGTCTAAATCTGCCGGCTGAATTGGAACTCTGGTCGCGGTGGTCGACGACGATGAGAGGGTCCACCAGTTGGGACGGTCACCCATCGATATCATCCAGTTCCAGTCGTCCTCATTCCCGCAAAGGCACACTTGATAACTCTCGTAAGCTGAGCAAGTTGCAACCTACCCCTGCGCATGCGTCCTATTCTTCTACCACTAGAATATCATCACCTCAACACTCAGATGAACAAGACTCAGATTGCTATATAATTCCTCACAATCATCGAAAAAACCGCGGTCCTCGAGTTCATACGCGTGCTTCAATCGCAACAGAGGTGTGTCACGTTTCCCTGTCCAGCACTTTCATTTTCATTTTACACCCCCTCAGCGCGTGTCATCGATTGACACCTTCCCAGCCGCTCATCCCTTTCACGCCTCTGTTCTCGACCCTCAAATGCAAGATATGAATGACCCCTCGGCTACAGTGAGTCCATCTTCGCGTAAATAAAGTTATATGCATTCATTTATTCTGCAGGATGACATCTTGACAGACAAATCCTATCCTTCCTTACAACACACCTCTAGCGCGCCCGCTTCCCGCTCTTCTGTAGGGTCCAGCTCACTTCGTGAATGCGATACGCCAATACTCCCTCGTCCAAAGTTGCTCCCTTCTCCCGATGACGTTATTGAGATAGATGACGACGAAGAGGAAGACGTCAGGAATGATGTTATCGAGATTTCCAGCGATAGCGACAACGTCGATCATGCTAATAAGGATGAGGAGATGGCCGTGGATCATATGCTAGTAAGTATCCGTGCGTTCTCGTCCCTTCAAGTCCCATTCAGACTCTTAATTTCAGACTAAACGAGTATCGATATCTCCTGAACCATCTTCAAGCCCTGTCCCTTCTTTGCCATCCTCATTGGACATGACAGATTCTTTATTCACTCCTCCGCCTTCTCGTAAGCGTCGCAGACGCGTCATTCTCGACCATGTATCTGTCCCACCCTTTCCAAAGGGCCTCACCACGGCAAATTACAAGCCCTTCTCCAGTGTGTCCTCAAGCGCCCGTCAACAAGGAGTGGAATACCCGTCAGTTGGCGACGCCCTCGCTGCTGCATTCTCTCAAAATGACCAGTCACCATCGCCCTCTCTCGACCGGAAGGGAAAGAGACGTGCACACGAAACCACACCCACAGCCCCTGTAACCCTGAAGAAAAAGTCGAAGCATTTTGCAGAAGGCGTCTCGACGGTACCCACCACCATCTTGAACGTTCACTATCCTCCCATCGAGCTTGAGATACCCGATTTCGTGCCGTATTTCGATACTACCTGGCACAGGAATACATACTGGATAGAGCGCATTCGTCTAAAGCGTTACCACGCAGAACTACAGCAGGGTTTACCGGAACTGGTGGCGCAGATGGAGAGCCTTGGTGGCCCGGGCAATGAACAAGAGGATGGTCCTATTCTGCCGCGTGTATTCGCACCATTATTTGAGCGAAGAGCGGATATTGCAGCGTCCCTGGCGGCGCAGTGGGAATACACGGCATCCCCTAAGCATGTCCGCAGGGGTAAAAGTACGAAGATTTCAGAAACTCAGAATATCCCATCTTCATCCAACTATGACCCACCATCTTCCGTATTTGCTAATGATGACATCTCGGTTTCGCACTTTACTGTGCTCGAAGAAAGTCAGCCCCTCGACTTCAGCATGGAGATGGACCAGTATTTTAACGACTTTGGAGACTCTCCTGCACGCACTGCACCAAATGCCTATTGTAGTACGTCACATCTAAACAGTTTTTTGCATAACGCTACACGACTACCTCCTGACATCGCATTCGGAGAACGAGAGCATGCGGCGGACGGTTTCCTCGGAGTGCCTCCTAGTCCGAGGCATGAACGCAATCTTCCGTCTCCCACACAGTACACGGACCCGTACCCTATCGATCACTCCCATACCCTGGACGATAGCTTCGAGCATGTGTTCCCTGAAGATGGTACATGGTCTAGGCTGCCTGATGTCCTCGAGCAAGAGACTGTATCGCCTGTTGTTTCTCTTCCAGATAGCGCGGGCACGATTGATCCCTCTTTGCTCGGTAGCAATGAACCGCCTCCCAAACCGCCCTCATCTCCCATATTACCAATATTGAAGAAGAAAAGGACGCTGGGCCCCATCATATACGTGCGCAGACCTCCAGGAGTGTCCGCATCGCAAGAAGCACCGGCGCAGGGTAAGGCACGAGGAAATGTCCAGATCAAATATCGCATGAGCGAGTCGGCCTCCCCCATGGACGAAGACGATGTTGTGCCGAACGAGGATCACGAGGATGACACTGGCTGGGCTGCTGAATCCGTTACTGCGCCACCTGCACATCCTGGGGCGAGACCAAGTCTCAAGATACGGACTCGCCGATCGGGCACTCGTGCAAGCTCTGATGGATCGTTTGCACCGTCTCAACCTTCGACTTCAGCATCCCCTGTTGTACCGAGCACGCCTCTCCCGGAGATTAGGCGCCCCAAGGTTCAGGAACCTGCTCCCACGCTGAAGGAAATGGACGACTCTGGAGTCTTGAAAAAAAGTTTCTGCCACCAATGCCGGAACACCACCAAAAGACCAAAGATGCAATGTTCCAAACGCCGTCCTGGCCCTGGTCACCAAACCTGCGGGAAGCTGTTCTGCAATCGATGCGTCGTCAACCGGTCTGTCATCTCTCTCCTTTATTTTATCTCATTTTCTCATGAATTATCTTGCGTTGCGTCCGGCTGCTCAGGTACCCCGAGTATACGTTTGTCCGCCTGAGCAAGACGTTCGTCTGCCCCGTCTGCGCTAATACCTGTAACTGCTCCACATGCGCGCGGAAGCGCGGGGAGGAGTATATCTCCATGCGCGGAGGCGGCTTCGCGGGATCACGCACCAAGTCAGGCATCGTGCTCGTTCCTGACGCAGGCCAGACCCCGGACATACAAAGGACGCCCGAGCCGCCTACAAGCGCGCCGCAGACGATGTTTTGGGCGCATGTGTATGGATTGGAAGGCGAACGCGTTGGACGTGCGTTCATTGGCGATGCCGCCGCCGCCGCCCCACCCAAGCAACCCACGAAAGTGCACGCCCCAAACGAGTTCTCGAAATCGAAACTGAAACTGGAACCCAAGTCGAAGCCGAAGCCGAAGCCAAAGCCAAACAAAACAAAACCGAGAGTGTTCATCGGACTGCCATTGCGCGAATGGAAAGTTCGTACGTCCCGAGACCTCGAGCCCTGTGCTTCTACCCCGCCTCTTGTCGCAGAGGGGGAATCCTACGTGGGCAAAGGAAAAGGAAAAGCTGTGGAGCGACCGCGCGTGTATATCGGGGACGCGAGATGGTTGTACGTGCCGTACGCGCGCATGCCTGTGTCGCCGCCGCCGTCGTTGAGGGCGTCTTCGTCTTCGCCGGAATCTGAACTAGAACTGGACTCGGATGGGTCGTTGACGTCGTTGGAGGATTTAGAGGAGGCGATGGATTGGCCGCAGCCGGATGTGGGGGAGGCTGTGACGGTGACGTGGGAGTCGGTTTGTGAGAGGAGTGTGTCGGTGTCGGGGTCGGGATCAGCTTCGCTGTCGCCGGAGGATCTGGAGAAGGCGATTGGGTTTGCGTTGGCGACGTTGTGAGATGGTGATTTGTGGGGCTCGGTTTTTATTCTCCCCGCTTCTGCCGTCTCTATTTGTTTGGTTTTAAGGGTTGAGTTATACATAATGCATGGTAAGAATACATTCACAGTACTATAAGTACGCTGTGGGGTTTTACTGTACATATCTAATAGCCCTGTTCAATCACCCTCTTCCAAGGTCATTGTTTGAGCACCGAGAAATATGATTCAATCTCCCAACAGTACTCAAGGTTCGAAGTGAATGTTAGGCTGATATCTGTTCAGGTTTAGGGGCAATATAGGAGTACAACATTGCTGGATCTATCTTTATCGTCGATTATCACTGCACAAATTCAACCAATTGCCCAACCTTATTTTGATATGTTTGCTGACGCTGCAGCACGGGTTCGCGCTGACGATGAACATTCCGAACAGATATGTATACGGGGTCTACAACAAACTTCTTTGCAGTGTTTGATAGTACTGCGACCACTTCCCGTTATGCTATCGAGCTATTCTGCGCCCTTCCGAAAATTTATCGGGGCCCTGAAGTGTACGTCGACTTTTTCGTCGCTTTTGTCGTTACATCATGTGTGATGAAAAGCCTGTCCTATTCCTGGAGTTCTCGTGCCCTCCATATATCGATCAATACGCCGCCCCCAGGGAGGATGCAGATGAGCGTATGAGGGAAAGGTTTCGTAGCTTTTATCCTACTGCCGCGCCAAAACTCCATGTCAGCGTTATGGGACAGAGTTGTTTTTTATTCCATGACGATGGATGAAGCTACCGGTACTGGTCATATTGTCCTAAAGCATCTTCCAAGACAACGAGGCACGATGCTAGTGACGGTTCAAGCAAAGAGGTGGTTGGACATCACAACAGAGGTTGGGCATCGAGAATTTATGGTGGTTGTGAATGATGTCAAGGACACAGTGGTCACAGCATCATGATCCATGTATTGATGTAAGAGTGAAATGTTCGTTGTATGTCATAATATCTGAACGTAGTTGGTCCTGGTAGGTGTTGCTGCTGTATGATTTGATGCATGATGGGCCGGACGCCTGACTAACTTACAGCATTTCAGTGGTGAAGTTCACTAACGTTCCCTACAGTCCTGCTTTACCGTGCTACACCATTGAAAGAACATCCATAAACATGCGGCGGTCATCATGCCAACATTACGCTGTCTAATATAAATTCAACTGCTTGGCATAGTCTATGACATGAAACGGTGTCAGTTGCAAATTGCGCGACCGCTCACATGCAGGATGGTAATAGCCTAAGGCAATCAGCAGAAGATTCAGGAATAAACTATAGCTATTACGCAAGTGAATATAAATGAGAGGTGCCCCACAACGAGTGCAATGAATATCTCACATTTGCGACTCGGATGATGCTACCATGCCTTGATTATCCTTTACAGCTACAATAAATTGTTAATACCCGAGGTGCCTATGAGGCTGGCATGCAGGCCACCACCAGGGGGTGGATGGACTCAGTGTCTGCCGCCGTGGACTCTACTATGCCGTCTGTCGTGTGGTAGGGATGCTTTACACCAATGGTTTCGACCTGTCCAGCAAGAGTCAGCCAAGGAAATGAAATTGAAACCAATGAAGCTCACCCATGGCAGCAGCGCAGCACGCTCGGCAGACATGCGCGTGTCCTTGGACCTGGGAAGATGTTGAATCCCGGGCTCTCCATCCCGCCCAAACCGCAGTGGGAAGTGGAAGGACTGGTCATCATCGCTGGCCTTTGACGGTCTCATTTCGATTGTGACTGCTGGCAGGGTTGCGGAGGACGTCCATGTTCACGAAGGATGGGGTGCCACACTCTCTGCCGTTGTCGTCGGGGTAGAAGACGATGCAGGGGAAGCAGCCGCAAAGCTTTGTGGCTGTTTTCCATGCATCGTCTCCACCAGTGAAATCTCACGATGGAGACGACGACAGCAACGATGGCAATCAGGACGAAAATTCCAATGGGGTTAAGGCCGCCCGGCAGCGACGCGGAGTCAGGGATGAAAGTGGGCACGTCTGGCGAAGGTGAAGCCGACTGGGAAGTGTTCGAGGAGGAGGATGGAAAAAGGAGCGGGCTGTGTAAAACGTCCAGACGCGTGAGGTTCATGACGTCCGCAACATTCGGGATATGGAGGAGGATAAAGACAGAGGGCTCGGTCAGCTCCCTGCACAATAACCTTCCCTTTTTTTGAAGTTATCGCATCCATCTCTCGAACGAGAGGCGAGCAGAGGACGGAATACGAAATACGACCCGCCTGCTGACGTCAGCAGGTGGGACGGCGTTTGCCGCGGCGTGACGCCCCCGTGTTAAACGTAAAGAACTTAGGGAGTACAAATGGCTGAAGTCGGAGAAAAAGTAACGTTTCCCGACTATCGTGGTCTATCAGTAAATTACCTACTAGTATCTGTAAATAATGCGCGATGCGCGTGCTTGATGCTCGATACACCAAGCCCACTAAACAGCATCGTCAATAAAAAATATCATCCACATCCTTCCAAGGCATCCCACCGCCCATCTTCCTTACACTCTCCCTCTCCAGTCCTCAAAGGCGTCCACACCATCTCCCGAGTATCTCCATCCATCTCAGCCCTAAACTACAGCCCGACGCGCATCCACCCTCTCCTCCTCCCTCGCACGCCGCGTCACCTGCTGCCTCTCCTCCCGCCTCTTAGTACAACCATGGAACTAGTCTGTAAGGCACCATCTGTCTGTAACGCCTCCACTCGTCTCCGAAATGCTGCTCTAGCATCACCTCTTCCCTCCAGATACGACCTCCAAGTAAAGTATACAAGAAACCACACAATGCCACCCAAATCCATGCCAGTGCCCACTTGACCGTATGGTCCGACGAAGGAAATATCCCAGAACAAGAAACAAGCCACGACCGAGGGTGGAGATGGCAGAGCCAAATGCCTAGACAAAAACACCACACAGCGGAATAGCTGGGGTGTCGAACGATAGAATAAGGGCCCGATGTTACCAGTTTATGACCCTGACGGATACTGAGTTCGAAGGTAAATAATCTCCCTAGAGTTCGATAGCAGTGAGAACGGATAGCGGTTCCAATGATGCACAGGAAAGACCCAGCAACAAGTGCGGGTGTTGACACAGTAAGATCAAAGTCCGGGGGTGAGTGAGTGCGGACTAAAAGGGAGGTTATGGATTTCGAGATGGCTGATTCATGTGCAGTCGCGAATGCAACTAAAATTTCAGCGAAAGCGCAAGCGCAAGGTATGCTCTTGATGAGCAAACACTCAGTAAGGTGCAAAATACTTTGGAAATTGCGATATAAAGTACCTTCATTAACAAGGGTAACCAAGTTGTGGTCAGTTCCAGACCAGTGGGTTTCAAGCGCTCTTTTGTATCAGGTGTGGCATTTGGGGGCGTCAGGGCATAAAACTGCGCTCCGGTGGTGCAGATAAGTAAGCAGACCTTGACTGTAACCATACTGTTAAGAAGCAGCAAATCGAGGTATCACTGTCAGAATAACCTGTAGGCTGCCAGTTAAATATCCATCGTCGTTATTTGAGCATGTTATCGTGGTTATGTAGAGCAGCCCTGAGTGGCGTTGTCAGTAATGTCAGAACAAGATATTCTGGGAAGCGGTGTTGAAAACAAGAATGGTGGTCCTCGAAACTAGTACTTACTAGAATCTGGTCTGAGGCACCAACTGCCATCGTGAGTGCCCGGAACTTGATTTTTTATGTTTTAGGTTCACAGAATGTCGGGAAATGCTCAACAAGATGAAGCTACATCCATTACCCTAGAGGATCGCGCCTTTGGGTGTTTGATGGGAATTTCAAATCCGGCTTCGACATGTCTAACGCATAGAACACCGTGACCTGTGTTGGTCGGTTCAGTCAGAAAGTATCACGAACTGCGACAACAAGAACCTCCTACGACTACGTCCCCCCCCTCCCGCTAAAACTCGTCTTCAGTACGGCCTTGATGGCGTCCAGGACAGGTAAGTAACCTCCGTACGTTGTCCATCCTACCTTCATGTAGGGCGGCGCTTGCCACGCATTCGACCACGCAGAGGTAGGCAGGTCAGAGTATTGGGGAGTCAAGTTAGCGTCTACAACTCCAGCTGACGAAGGCAAAGTCAACAGTTTGGGGTGCTTGGATGGCGCACTGCAGGCTGACCCCTTGTGAACTGTTACAACTGCCGTCGTGAGTGTCGGGAACTTAATTATTCACGTTTTAAGTTCATAGAATGCTCGGAGGTACCCCACCGAATGAAGTTGCATCTATTATTAAATCGGACCGCCGCCTTCGGCTATGTTTAAATCCGTTTTCGACACGAGAACACCGTGACCTGTGGTCGTCGATTCAGTCAGGAAGTATTAACTAAATCGCGACGAGACGAACCTCATACGACTATGACCTCCCCCAACACGTCTTCAGTCTAGCCTCGGTGACGTCCAGGACAGCAAGAAACTTCAGTACGCTGTCCCCTCACCAGCTGCGTGTAAGGCAATGACCGTACGCACTCGACCACGACGAGGTAGGCGGATCAGAATATGGGGGGTTGAGTTAGCGTCTAAACTCGTGGAGAGGGCTGGAGCTCCAGATGATGAAGGCAAAGCCGACTCGAGGTGCTTAGACGATACACTGCTGGCTGTCCCCGCACGAGCTGTTACATACCCTTGTAATTCTTGGTTCTGCATCTGTCCAAGCATTAACAATGTATCTCCCGTAATAATGGTACCTCCTGTGAATCAATGATCAACGATTCTTTAGCGGTGCCATGATCTTGGTACAACCAAGGAACTAGTTTGTAAAGCACGCACCTTCTTTATGTAACGCCTCCACTGCTCTCCGAAATGCTTCTCTGACATTACCTCTTCCTCGTGGATACGACCTCCAAGTACAGAGTAGATGGTGGTCAACGCCGCCTATGTGCAAGTCAGTGTCCACTTGACCGCCTGGCCCGATGGGGGAACAAGAAACCAGCCATGACCGTGAGTGGGGATGACACAGCATAATGCCCAGAACAAAACACTACACACCGACATAGCTGGGGTGTCAAACGATAGAATATGGGCCTGAGGTGACCCTGGCAGATACTGAATTCGAAGGTAAATAACCTTCCTAGAGTCCAATAGCAGTGAGAACGAACGACGGCACCGATGACACAGATGCAAGACCCGGTAATAAGTGCGGGTGTTGACACAACAAGGTCAAAGTCCGGGGATGAGTGAGTGCGGACTAAAAGGGAGGTTATGGATTTCGAGATGG
>PVYE01003749.1:16005-26104 GCA_002995055.1 Rhizopogon rudus
ACAGTCACGAAATGCAAGTGAAACCTTTTGTTTTAGCCAAAGCCCGACTGCAAAGAATACCCTTCAAACACTCGGTAAGGTGTATGATTCATTCAAATGCCCGATGCATGATGTTCTAGGCAAGTGAAAATGAATGAGAGGCACCATGCAACGAACGCAATGAACAAATCTCACATTTTACAATGATGCTACTATGTCTTGGATATCATTCACGACTGCCATGAACTGTCGATGCCCCGCTTCTGTCGTAACTGTCGTAATGTCCAGTCATCTACTCGCTAGAATCGTATCCACCGCCTCGTCACGGTCTGCTGACGTCCGAGTCCGAGTTGGAACTTCCGGGGGAAAAACGTGGCCGGTGCTACGCCCCCACAGAATAAAAAGCGAGCCTCTGCCCCACAACTTCCATGCAGTCTGGCCACAGGCGCCAGCATCACAGCGTTGTCGTCCAGTACAGTATGCAAGAGTTTCTCCCTCATCAACTTCTCGGCGGATTCCCTGACCCAGAGGTAGTTGATATAACCAGAAGGTATGATTTCGCGAAAAAGGACAGGCTGGTCATCGGAAGCCTGCGTGACTGCCGCGTGTAACAGCGTTGTCATTGGGGGCTTGCGAACATATCGAGGTGTTGCGGCAACGTTAATACATATTGTCGACGGAAGTAACATTTATCACGATTAACGTTGTCAACTTAAAGTTGTGCACGTTGGAACTTAGGGGGTTACAAATGGAAACGAAGTCGGAGAAAAAGTAACGTTTTCCGACTATAAAAATCTATCATGGTCTATCAGTAAATTACCTACTAGTATCTGTAAATAATGCGCGACAGGCGTGCTCAATGCTCAATCCACTAAGCCCACTAAACAGCATCGTCAATAAAAATATTATCCACATCCTTCCAAGGCATCCCACCGCCCATCTTCCATACCCTCTCCCTCTCCACCCAATACTCCAACCTCTCCCCAGCCCCAGTCCTCAAAGGCGCCCAAACCCTCTCCCTAGTATCCCCATCCATCTCAGCCCTAAACCACCGAGGCCAATGTACATCCACTCTCCCTTCATCCCTCGCACGCCGGGTCGCCCGCTGCCTTTCCTCCTGCATCATCTTCAACTCATTCGCATGCTCATACCTCCCCATCTCAAACGCCCTTTGGTCAGGCCGCAGCCTACAATCCGTCGGACACAAGAAAGGCTTCAGCGTGCCTTCGGGGCAGTCGTTGAGCGTGATGGCGAAGGGAGTGAGGTTGAATGGGGCGGGTGGGGAGGGCTTTTCGCTGTTTCGCCAGAGGAGGATGTATTCGGCCGTGGGGTTGTGTTGGGCATGGGTAGGCGAGGAGGGGCTGCTTACGCTTACGCTTGCGTCGGGGTGCAGAAATCCGCTGCCTGTACCGACCGCGCGGCAGATAAGCTGGCTGTTCCATCTCCCTGCTATCTCATGCGTCACGTCTCCATCTGCGTCTCGCACACACCCAGAGATCTCGTACGCGTCTTTGCCGCGCCATCCGCGCGGCTTGAACGTTAACACGCATTGGTCGCCGGTGCGATGATTCGTGACCTGCAGCAAAAAAGTGTCGTTTTTGAGTATTTAACCAGAGGAGGAAAAGCACGGAATGGAAGTACTGACGATCATATCTCCGTAGTGATCGATAGTAGGAGAGCCAAGTATGAACCCAGACACATTAGTAGTCACTTTCTTCCACGAGAAATGCTCCACAACCTTGCCCTGTACGCCAGCAGCAGTGCACTTGGGGTACTCAGGCGCCCACTCTTCAGGGAGAAGTAGCTCAGCATGCGCAATGCCAGTAGGACGGATCTCGAATGATTTGCCCATGAATTTGTTTTGTGCGTCGACCTGAGGGTGGAGAGGTGTGTTAACAGCCTGCGAAATGATAACGATGACTATGCAGCAAACGAACCTCGCCGTAATAATGCCAGTATGGCGATTCTGCCCAACAGGCGGAGATGGGTGGGTGATGGCTGACTTGCTCGGATACGTAGCGATACTCCTTGTCGAGTCTGACGTATTCGAATGTCTCGCTCTGTATGAGTTGGGTTGAGCAGGGTGCGTGCGTATGAACAGGCGCATGGAGGGATACGTACGAGCATAGGATTGAACGGTTTAGCAATACGCCCGATCGTCGACGAATAATTCGACATAGCGAATGCAGCGACGAACGCTATGCGCCGATGAGGGTCTTGTTCTCGAGCAGCTACGTCCACTGTCACAAAAAAAAACCAAACCAAGTGATGAGCAACCTCAACCGATGGCGATGAGCACATCAACGAGACAACTCACGACACTCGGAGAACTCCATATCTTCCGCCTTTCATTCCCAAAAAAAATGAGATCAAGTCGCAAACAACACAAGCAGAACCACTCACCATCCTCTGCAACATACTCGTCGGCTCATTAAACATGACAGGAAAACTAATCCTCGTCAAGTCCTTCCCAATACTATGCTTCAGTACAGACCACAGACTCGTGCTCGGCCTATTATCTGACCCGATCGGAAGTCGCATTCGCAGGTGCTGGTACCCTGCGAAATGCTCGGCGCGCATGAATGAGAGCGCGGGCTCGGCGTGCGAGGGGCTTGAGAGGAATTGGCTGACGAGAAGGTTGGGGAGCAAGTTGGCTTCGATGGCGTCGAAGAACTCGTCTTCTTCGTCTGTGTCGATGGGCTCTTCGTCGTCTTGGAAGGGTCGCGACATGAGCTGCCCACCGTTTGTGGTTGGCGAGTGCACGACGACCGTGGAGGTGGAGGTGGCAGTGGCAGTGGGTGGACCATCGACATCCTCAGGCGGGGAGACGATAGTGATAGGTAAAGGTGCGGGGCGCTGCGATGACGATGGCGGTGGCGATGGCGGGAGATAACTTATAGCCTGACCTTCAGGGACAGACGCAGAAGTCGATACAAGCCCCATAGTATGTATAGCGGCACCAGGGCGCTGTCTCATCGTCGTCCCATCATTCGCGCCAACATCGAAAAACCTGCTCCCGCGTTTCCTCGACCGTGTGCGCAGCTCGCGTTCGAGCGCCTCGCCCTCCCGCACGACAGTCTGCAGGCTCTCCTCCCACACCGTCTGCCTCTCCCGCTCGCGCTGCAGCTGGGCTTTCCACCAGTCCTCACGGTCCTTAGTCATCTGGATGTACTCGTCCATCATGGTGTGCACCATAGCGAATGATTCTTTGAGGGCCGTGCGCAGTTCCTGCGTCCTGGGGGCCGAGTCTGGTGGGAGAGAAAGGCTGGATAGGAGCTGGCCGGTAAGCTCCATCTGCGCTGCAGTCGAGTTGCCATGTAGGTCGAAGGTGGCGTTATGAGGTGGATGCTGCTGTGTCAGTACGGAAGCCGAAGAATTAGAATGGTCGTGGTCGTGGTCGTGGTCCTCATCGTCTGAGGCGAAACGGCTTTTATCGCCCTTGCTCGTCGCACCCTCATGGTCATGGTCCTCCACACTCTCATCCGGCACACCTACAAAAGAACCCTGCGACCCCCCACCGCGCGCACCCACGTCTACGCGCCGCCTCGACACGGTGGACTGGAAACTAGCACGGAAACTCTTCGGTTTCAACGCACCCATCTCGCTCTCACCGCTCCTCCTCATCATCGTCGTTGTCGCTGACGCTGGCTCCTCGCGCCTCGCGCACTCTATGCTCTTCGCGATGCCCTGCGTCCACCACGCAGCCTCGACGTGGTGGTTTGCGCGCATGTACCATTTCTGCACGCCTGTGGTGTGTCCGCGGGAGGGGGTAGAGTGGACTTCGAAGCGCGTTTTGTCGGTGCCTGGACCGAGTTTTAGGATGGCGGTTTTCATGGCGATAGTGCCACGGCTGGCGATGTCTTCGTCTTCCTGATGTCTGTAATCTGGGAGGGGTTTGAGTAAAGTAAGGGAGGGAGGGAGGGGGTGACGAACATGATAATACACCATCTTTGAGAACGAACCATCTGGTATTGTACCCTTTTGCAACGTTGGTATATTTATTGAGATAGCCTTTTAAAACTGGGGGCTCGGAAGATGGAACGTCTATGAGGGAGGTATCGTGGTTTGCAACTGTTCACAGCGTAGTGAGCCCAAACGAAGGAATGATGACAAAAGAGGACGTACATTGTCGCAAGAAGACGCGTACGTGGTCGTCTTTTCCTGTGCCCTCCCATGCCATTTTTCCTCTGCGGTCCCGGACGAAGACGTTGGCGCCTGCGCGGACGGCTAGTTCAATAAGGCGCAGGTCTTTGCGCCTCGCGGCTTCGTGGAGGAGAGAAGTTCCGGATGCGTCGTCCAGGTAAGACAGTTCGACGGCGCGCGCGCGGGGTGTTTCGAGTAGAGCCACGAGCCCTGCTGTTTGGGGTGGGTCGATGGGGGATAGGATGTATGAGCGTAGAAGGGACCTATATGAGGCGTTCAAGAAGGAACGGGAATCTGAGTATTTGTCGGTTTCATGAAGCTGTGTCATGGAGAGAGATGGAGGGAGGATACGTACCTTGGATTATTTGAACGAGTTCTTTTCCTTTTGCTACGTCCTTGCATGTTTTTCCGTTGTTGTCGCGGAGAGTATCGTCAATGCCAGGTTGGTCGAGTAACAGGCTTACGACGTCTGTTCTTCCTAGGGAAGCGGCGAGATGGAGTGGGGTTGTGCCAGAACCTGGAGGGTGGACTCCGTTTGGTGATATGGCTCTATGGGACAGGAGTAGCTGTACGGTATCGACTTTGGGAGGATGTTATGAGAGAGTGGGGGGGTAGAAAGCGAAGAACATTACCGGAAGCACAGCGAATAGCGAGGTGGAGGGCTGCGGCACCAGTGTTGAAGTCAGCTTCTTGAGACTTTCGTCTGTCCTTGCCGATTTCAGTAAGAAAGGGAAGGATGAGTGTAGGGTCGCCTTGGGAGGTATTAGAGAATAAGAGAAGGGGGGTTAACTTGCTTACCGCTACGAAGAGCCGACAGTAGTTTTACTTGGTGGAGGGGTTCTACGGCGTCTGGGTTGTGACTATGTATTGAGATGGATGAGTTCATGATGTGACCCGTCGATGACCGGTCGACGTTTCGACCGTCGAGCTCGTCGTGGTGTGCTGCTGGCCGATTGGCACTGAATTTCGGGTGACATAACCACGTGACTCGTCGCTATCTTAGACGCTTGCATTTATTGTTTCAACGCGCTGACCCGAGCTACTTACATGTCATTCCCGCGGTGGCTGTTCGCTCGCTAAACTTACACTAGCACATCGCACGGGTAAGGGGCACTGCTGGCTGGTGTCTGAATGTTTCTTGTTTGTGACACGCCGGACGTGGTGAGTGCCTCGAGAGAGCTCTTGAATGCCGCCGGCACTTGAGTCGAATTCGAAAACCAATATCAGCCACCATCCCCGTTATCCTTGATGCCCTAGCTTGGTAGTCAACCACTTATTCCCGAGCTGGTTGTCAGTGATCGTGTTTATCGATAATGTGGCTTCATTTATTCTCGCTCTCTCGCTCCTCCTATTGCAATGCACGCGATCATAGTATTGTTGTCATTCCACGATCTTTCCTGCACTGGTGGGCTTATGCCTCATACCGTCCGTTGGTATCGTGGTCCTTACATGGAGGTTTTTTGAATTGGATGGTAGATTGGAGGACATCATGGGTGAATAACAAATGATGACTCAAAGCAACCATGATTAATCTCTTACGAATCCAGTGGAGGCGTTCCACTGTTGGGGTAATTGTTTTTCATTGGAATGGTGGCTGTAGCAGCAGATCCAGAGACGTGTGCACACCTGGCAACAAGCACTGATTTCCAATAAACACTGCTTTCAACAAACCGTTGGCTGCGCTCGGCGCTACGCTGCGAGATGACCCGCCGCCGTCCAATATGACTGAGATCAAAGTGCCAGTAAATAATGTTACCGTAACTCAAATATGAGTCTTACCTACTTTAAGCTGCTCCAGGTCGTGGATCCAGTGCCGTCTGCTGCGCATGCACCGGCGCTACTTCGTTATCACCCAAGACAGGATATTTCACCGCCTGACCAGGCTGACTTAGAAGGAACGATCTAGGGTCTGCCTACGGGAGACTAAGGCTGACTCACTGGAGAATGCTGGAGGTGTCTTTCGCCTAATTTGGAGAGCCAATTTGAAGTGAATAATGCCGTTATCAAAGGCGCAAACTTTTTTACTCCAAGATGCGGAGTCTTCTATGCAGGGGATGAAGGCAGTAAAAAAGATCACTGGGCAAGGAGAAGCATGAGATGAAGAAGATAAGAATGAACGAGGAGGAACGTGAGCCTCCCTAGGAACTTCGCAGGTTGTACTTTGCCTTTTTTATTTCATATTGGTGTACTAGGTCATAAGTAACTCATGTAAACTAGAAAAAAAGCAGGTCCTCAGAATACCTTGCTTGATAATAGTAGGCTGTCGTGAATCTCCATGGACTGACGGTTGACCCAGACAGCCCGAACGAAGAACAAGCGGGGACTCGATTTTACTCAACCAATGCAGCAGATCGCTCTCACTGGTACAGCAAACACCGAAGGACCCCCTCAGGCTGTTACCAGCGGCAGGTCGTGTACTGACAGTACTTACTCGCATTTTGTGGCATAACCACGTGACACCGCTAATGGGCTGTTATCGTTCTGCATCTTTATGTATCTCTAGTTAACAATTCCAGCTTGACTCCTCGGCCTGACGGGGAGTCGAATTTGCGTTATCCTTTTGGAGCGTGCGCCAGCGGAATCGTGCGAGGTCCATTAGATTGCTTCTAACCGCCGGTAAGCTCGTCGTCTCGCACACTCAAGCTCGTCATTCTCACGATAGCTGTTCACTCGCTGAACTTATCTATCCAATCTTTAGACTGCCCTGAAGCCCATCACATGTAGCCTGAAATACTGCACATCTTGAACAGAACATCAGACCGCAGAGAGTCTGGTCTCTGCGCTTGAATTTGAAGCGGCTATGTCTAGTAGTAGCCCCAACACGAACAGCGCCACTGTAAGGCCGCCATGCCTCATTTTGAGACATTACAGTGCCCCCAAGCAATTCCCATGATGATTCGCCACCTGCATTATCCAACCGCCATCGCTACATCAAGTCAACAACTGGGCGCAGTCTATAAAAAGCCATTATCATTTCAACCCGACTTTATGACCTCTTTCTCTTTCATTCCTCCAACCCACAGTAATGAGCGATACCCACTTATCTCCCGACAACGAGAAAACCTTCCAGGTTGATACTGCTTCAGCTGAGCGCGCAAGTAACAAAGATAATTATACATCATCATCACCACCGCCCTTTGAACTTCACCGACAGCTTAAAAATCGTCATGTTGCCATGATAAGGTATGTCTCGACCCTTCTCTCGCTTGTAATAATTGCATCTCGCCCTTCAGCATCGGTGGCGTGATTGGAACTGGACTCTTCCTCGGAACTGCATCAGCGCTCATGAATGGCGGTCCTGTAGGTCTCTTATTAGGCTACATATTTGTTGGTACTATATGTTACTGCGTCATGGTTAGTTCAAGCCGTATGACCTTCACCCGCCATGACTGCATTATTTCATTCCTAGATTTCTGTCGGAGAGATGATCTCTTACCTCCCAATTGCCGGCGGTCATATCAAACTTGCCGAGCGCTTTGTCGATCCAGCATTCTCCTTCGCATTGGGATGGAACTTGTGGTACAATTGGACGGTAATGTTCCCGTTTCCAACATATTTCATTTTGTCTGACCGTCCTACCCGCAAAAAGATTACATTACCAGGTACGTCATTGGCCGCGCAGCACCCCGCAGCACTCCACGCTTATGATCACCACAGCCGAGTTATCAGCAGCGGCTACCATCATCAATTACTGGCAGCCTGGCATAAATAATGCAGTATGGATAACCGTGTGTCTCATCGTTGCCGTTGGGATCAACATGAGCGGCGTCGGTACGTCAATGCTCATCCCTTTTTCTCTCGTCGTCATGCTCAGGTCTATGTTACAGGCGTGTATGGTGAAGCCGAATTTATTTTCGCGTACGGCTAGTAGTTTCCTATCTCTTCTCTCATTTGCTTAACGCATCGCGCAAACCAGTTCGATTAAGGTGGTTACTATTGTTGGGCTTATCATCTTAGGCATCGTTCTCGACCTTGGCGGAGGCCCCGACCATGATCGCATCGGATTCCGCTACTGGAAGGATCCCGGTCCGTTCGTCCAGTTCAACGGTATAAGCGGCACGACAGGCCGTTTCCTCGGCTGGTCTCGCGTTGTAACGCAAGCTGCATTCTCCTACGTTGGCACAGAAGTCGTGGCTGTGAGCAGTGGTGTCCTTTCCTAGTCTATTTGAGGTTGAACCTCCCCTATGTAGTTAGCAGCTGCGGAAGCAAAGAATCCGCGCCGGAATTTGCCCAAAGCCATCCGTCGTGTCTATGCCCGAATTCTACTGTTTTATGTCGGTGGCACCTTCGTTATCGGTCTGCTGGTCCCTTCGAACAACCCCTTGCTCAACTTGAACTCTGATAACGCATCTGCGTCTCCGTTCGTAATTGCAATTAATCAAGCTGGTATCAGGGCATTGCCTTCTGTATGTTATTGCGATATCAAATTCAACACAGATCTGATGCATACGCTTTGCAGGTGATAAACGCTGCCTTGCTGACATCAGCCTGGTCTGCAGCTTCCAGCGACCTCTACATTTCCTCCAGGGGCTTATGTGAGCGTCTATCCATTTAAATCACCGTGCCTAAACCCAATTCAATCTATCCCCAGATGGCCTCGCCGTCGCCGGCAACGCCCCCAAAATCTTTCTGCGCACCTCGCGGTGGGGGCTCCCATACGTCTCCGTCCTCACAGGTGTCGCCTTCTCCCTCCTCTCTTACATGGCTGTCTCCACGAGCTCTGGGACGGTGTTTACGTGGTTATCTAGCATGTCCGCTACAGCGGGCTTGACGACGTGGTTCGGCATCGGAGTCGTGTACCTGCGCTTCCGCAAAGGGTATCTTGCACAGGGCTATAAGACGGCCGATCTGCCTTTTTCATCGAGGCTGCAGCCTTATGCGGGGTGGTGGGCTGTTGGGGCGTCGTTTGTGACGTTGTTTGTTGGTCCTTCCTTATTTTCAAACGAGGTTGACTGAATCTTGAGCTGACGATGTGACTTAGTTTAGCGGATGGGAGGTCTTTTTGAAAGATAATTGGTCGACGGCGACGTTTGTGACGAATTATCTGCCCGTGATGCTTTTTCCGGTTTTGTATGGTGTCGCCAAGGTGACGACGAGGGCGCCTCTCGTCAAGGCGAGCGAGATGGATTTCATTTCTGGGATTGCAGAAATTGAGGCTATCACGTGGGTTTTTCGTCTGGTGGGACACTGAGCCTGGGGTCACGGTGCTCATTCGTTTTGTTTTTTTGTAGGCATGATGATGTACCTCCGAAGAATGCTATGGAGGCATTCTGGATGTGGTTGGTGAGTTTTCGCTCCATTTTTGGGGGGTGGGAGGGTGCTTGGTTATGCTTACAAGTTCATTTCTTTGATAAGATGTGAAGATCGCATTTGGACGCTTGTCCATGATCAGGAGCGAAGAACTGTTTTTCTCCTGTGTCGTATCTGAGGGAAAGAAGGACCCTTTCAATATTGTTTCTGCTTGGGGCCATGCGTGTCCTATGTACAAGTGAATCTATCTAATATCCCGTATGCGTCCCTCCGTTATTCCTTCCAAATCCCAAGTCGATTGGCCGGCGCGCTCATGACGTAAAACAAGCGATACCAGTGTGAAAGCTAATGGTCTTTATCTTTGCGCACTTTCTTTTTCGAACCCCCGAAACGATGTCTCAGCGGCGGATCAAAAGTACTACGGCGCTGTATGTTTTAAGCATCTGGCATCAACATCAATAGGTGTGCATCATTATATTTATATACCTAACCTAAAAGGTGGAGCCTATCTATCTTCCAGTGTAAATTATTGATGAACGGCCACGACTCTGTAAGGTTGTTACATTTTGTGTGTAGCGGTACGAGTTCGAAGATGATGATGGGACCGGGAGTAAGTTTGGAGGGGAGAAACTACACCACTATTCTGCTACTGGATGTACTAGTACGACGCGAACGGATACTTCAATACGTAGTGGGAAGGGGGTGGCGTTGTAGGGTAACGATAGCG
>PVYE01003773.1:0-10733 GCA_002995055.1 Rhizopogon rudus
CCTCGTGCCCTTCTTTCGTCCGTCGCGGGTCCTCCTTCCAAAAGATTGATTCAGTGGTGAATAGTACTAGCGAAGAGACAGTGAAGGCGCACCAGGGTACATGAAAGTTGAATGGTCTCGGCACCTCGGAAATCGTTGTCTAATCTCACGGACATGCTATTTGATAGACTCGAGAGTGCATTTCCGGCCCCACCTGTTTCGCATCCATCAAAAGGTGATGACACTGACACAAATTGTTTGAACCAGTGAGCATAAGTGAGATACTGGCCAGAGACTATATTTTTCCCGGTCATGGTGACCTTTCAGGTGATGTACAATGTTGACATCACTCATCCCGAGTGTGAAATAGAAATAAAACTGAGCCGGTTCTTGTATTTCATTGGCAGGGGCTATACTTGCTGGATCAGTGACACTAATGAGACAGGTTCCAAACTCACGACATGGCTTATACTGGTCGGTGCGTCGACGATGGTCAGTCATGATGTCCCCACTGGAGGACGCCGGCACAGACGACTCCGACATGCGTCAATGTTTCTTTTAGACTCTGCTGTGCAGTGTGCATAGTCCACTGGCAATACTATGCCACCGGACTATTCGAACACACAATTTGAGTAGTAATATGCTCAAGCAGTGGTTGGGGGTCTGACAGAAAAAGCCAAACGGAGATCCTTATTAGCGAAGTTGATCACTCCCAGTGGGCTTTCTGGAAGTTTTCGGCTTCCTCCGAAGTGCCAGCTAGTTCTGTGTGGTGAACCTACCTGTGTATGAACTCAATGTCATGGGTAGATGTCACTGTTAATGAACAGTGAGACCGATCTATGACGTATCCGTTCACATCGTTCATATCCTTCGCCGTTACACTTTCATATGTGGCGACTCAGATGGATTGATAAAGAGGTCCTAGCCTCACTAGGCACTATGTTATGTAAGTGTACATCTGGTATGTGCCTCTCAAATCTCTTCATGTCAAACTGTACTTGAAGTGGGCGCGCCGTCCTCCCAGGTGCTTTAACTTACTGCACTGTGCCCCTTCTTGCCCTCTGCCAGCGTTCCTCATCCTTATTTCTAACCGAACCTTGCGACTCAGCCCCGCTTCGTCACACCCGAGAAACCCCGTATTATGCACTTCACGCGGCTCGCCCAATTCTGAATGGCATTCAAGGCGACACTGCATCATGGTAAAACAATGATAACGAATAACTTTATCGTGACGATCTCTAACATCCGTTATTTATATATTGTCTGGTCGACGTCTCTGAAACGCTGCATTCCTAAGTTGGTTCCGGTGGACATTCCTCAGGTCTGGTTTAGCACTCATTATCTGACATAGATTTTAGGAATGTCGATCATCCCACTGGCGAACAAAGGCGATGATCCTCCTGCTCTATGTCAGCGAGTTTCAGCCCCGCAAGCTTGTAGATTCGGACCGGCACCCGTTTTTGATTTGAACAATGCCACTAGCGACTGTGGATGTCCATGTATGTGCTTCGTAAATTATCAGAAACACATCCATTCTAGTCGGGGCATTGTGCCAAGCCTCTGACATCCTACTCCGTGATGGCCTGCAGGAAGTAATACACGAGCACCGACTAATTGGCTAGAATTAGGCAGCAGGGCGCCTCCACATCAGGTGCTTCTCCGTTCTCCTTCACCCTTCGTTAGGTCTCTTCTAGTGGTGGTCTGGTCGCCTCTGTCTGCACACGCTAGAGCCAGGTATACACCAGAGTGTTGTGCCCGCTTTAGTGAGTACTTACGCGCCGCAGTAGCTGAGCCTGCGAGGCGATTAGAACATTGCTTATCTATCACTATTTTGGAAGAGATTGCGCCAGTATGTTCCTGAGCTGTGACATGAAGTCATCACGAGGATTGCAGCGATATAATTTAGTCAGTCCTAATCGCTACCTTGGCAGTAGTAGGTCAGCGAATTGACTGGAGACAAGAGAGGACATCGATATTGATTCGTCGGCGCGATACAGTTGCCTACGAACTTGGCAGTGTATTATAACGTGCTCCAGGAATAGTTTCAGCCCGCGCCATGAGAACGTTCACTTCGGGGCGCTCAAAGGGACAGCCTCGAGTTTGAACGTAACGATTCAATATTGGTGGAGCCTCGTGGATATTATGGCTGTCCGACCGATCGATCATGATGAGAATTGACAATATTGACTCATTCACATGGTCTTTCCAGGTCCCATTGCCTTTCGGCATCAGTAACGTTCCCCTGGAGGTACAAAGAGCTATTCTGGAGCAGTATGCGGAGTTCTGTGCCTTCGATGGGGAGTTGATATACTGAACTGGCGAATAGAAAGAAATATGAGCTCTTAGATCAGCATTGCAGTTTTCCTTTTCTTGGCCCCAGGAGGCTGCCAGACGGATACTACATTTCATTTGTTCACAAACCCGACTGGTACCTGTTGTTTGAGTCTCTGGCTCTGGCTAACAAAAAGGGATGATGCGGCGAAGCCGCGAAGGCGATACAGGCTCCTTCCCACCCGCGAGGTTTCAAGCCCAAGTTGAGATTCAGTGATTTTGAATCTTGATCTGAGTGGTTCGTGACAGATGTGACCGGCCTTTATTTTTCCTTCTCACGGTTGCGCCTTATATGCAGCACCGTTAATATCATTGGGCTCGCAACGGTGCCCATCATGATTTTCAAGCCACTTATCGTCGTTGCAGCAGCAGTTCTGACTGCTAGTGCCCAATCAACGACCTCATCCAGTGCTGTTGCTATTCCAACTGGAATTTCAGCCTGCATCCTTTCATGCTCGTCTGTAGCAACCGCGGCGTCAGGCTGCAGCTAGTAAGTTGCCTCTTGCTTTCAAATAGCATTTGAAACTCATAGAACTCTTGTCCTCTATTTCATCAGTACTGACCTTTCTTGCGTTTGCACGTCCACTTCATTCCAGAGTACGGCTTTGGCCTGCCTGCAAGCTAATTGCACTGCCGCCGATGTCGCTACGGCTCAACAGCTCCAGCAAGCTGAATGTGCAACAGGTACTCCGTTTCTCTACTAAATGTAAACTGGGGTTGCTAACGAGACCACTGTCCAGTTTCGAGCTCCTCCGCCAAGACTTCGACGGCGACATCTGCTACCTCGTCTGCTACCTCTTCTGGTGCTGCCGCAGGGCTTGCACAATCGATTGCTCTTGACGGTGCATTTGGTGGGCTTGTTGCCCTGGCTGGTTCATTTATCGGAGCAGCACTACTCCTTTGAATTAATTGATAAAACTGGATACGTTGCAGAACGACTGGTCGGATATTTCCTGCGGACTTGTTACCTATTATTCGCTTGCTCTTGAGTGCCAAATGTATATTCCTATGGAGCCCACGACGTCCTCATGATGTATTGACACTGACACTGCGATTGGCATAATCTAAAACCAATTTCGAGACAGATGATCGGAAACCACTTCGAAAGCCTAAAAGGCGCGTGAAAATTTGAAATCCGAGATGAACGTGGTCACGTGAAACAGTGAATGTCAATTTTGCAAGTCTTAGCTTGAATGATGTAAGTTAGTCACGGTGCGAGCTTGAGACTACGCACATGTTCTAACTCGCCGTCCATGACCATGATTCGAGTGCATCGAGCTGCCTTATTCGTCCAATGAGCACCTCCACATCTCAAATGCTGTGCTCCCCTGAGAAAATAGAAGCCGGCGCAGCAGCATAGTAGGTGAGGCCGTGAGACGCAGGATAACACACTTTATGTAGCATGCTCTATGGTCTCATGTACATGTGTAGAAGGAAAAAGAGCGGTTGTCGCAACGGACTCGGTCGTCAAACCTAGTCTAATGGCGAAGCGTATCATTGGCGCTCTGATTTACAGTCCTAGTCTTCCCAATCCAGAGCAGTGGGGTGTGGGCGGCGACGGGAAATCCCTTGTATTTAAGTGCAAGCGCTTACCGTCGTCGCTGCTACACCCGTAAAGAAACAACCACTGCGCGCCAAGTCAAGTGCGTCAGCCAGCTCGGAGTCTCGAGTCCAAATTTCGCCGGGAGAACTCGAGCTCTTGTCCTACCCGCAGTGCAGATGACGACAAACCTGCGTCCCCGTCTCTCTCTTTCATGATGGCCCCGGGAATTCAAAGGATGGGACAGGGATGCAGACGAGAGCGGAAATATAGCCTACTCTCTTCGTCCTACAAGCTGCTGCTCGGCGCCGGCTGGCAGGAAACGTGTTCAGTCAACCGCGGAGGTATTGGCTTCGAATACGCTTGTTGGGAGACGAATCGTTTTAGAGGTTGGGATTTGCGCTGGTTAATGCTGCAAGAGGCGGTATACTTGCTGGTGGTGCGGATCTTTGTGAACACCTCGGATAATAATTGTTTGGTGGACGTATTGGGAGATGTCGAGGCAGTTGTGTGCGTCGCAGATTTTCTCAGTATCATCACGATCAGGCGAGATTGATCAATTCTACTACAGCAGACACAGAAGGACGTACTAATTTGTATAATTCAAATGTTTGTATAAACTATCTTTGTCTGATACGCTGGGAGACTATGCAAGACTCCCGGCGGATCGTGCGGCGTACAATCTCACATTTCTTCCACCTCTAGAAACGATAGCTTCCAACAAGTGTCAGCTTTGGCACTTACTTTTCTCGTAGATGTCGGCTTGCTCTTGTCTGACGCCCATCTACTTTCCGTCGACCATTACTGACTTATTCATATATTGATCAACACCGCCAGCCAGCCCATGGAGCCATCATTATCCTCAATCAAATCTCTCAGCGGACACACTGATGTAGTACAGGAAGCGGTGCTCTTCTCGAACGATGGGGCTAAACGTAGTGTCATAAGCACGTTCCACGGTAGCCTTCTCGCGAAACAGTCAACTTGTTTACGCAGACAGACTCGAAAACATGATCTTTCTGTGGGATATCTCACGCGATGCCATCATCGCTACAAGTGAGATGTCATCTCCATTCACTGCCCCGGCGTCCAATCTCACAAGCGACCTGGACTAGGTAATGCATTCGAGTCTTATCTACAGATATCTAATGCATATTTGTTCAAGTTCTTCCCTATAGGTGTCTCACAGCTGGAGACCGACAGTAGCGTGGGAGACGAAGGCGAAGAATGCAAGGAAGATGATTTCTTGGATATCTCCCTTTTTTGCCACTACCATGCAAAAGTCATCGCTGACCGCCCTGCTTCTTTTTCACAGCAACAGCGGACTACGCGTGAAGAAAAAGCCCGAAGGGCGTCAAAGAATTCTTCATGTGTTAGTCATTTCAGACGGTACGATGTCTACAGAGGATACAGCTTATATCTTCATTCTATTAGGGTCTGCGGACCGTCTGCCTACGGGAGACTAGATACAGCTTGAACTCGGAATCTGTGTGCATATCAGTCGATTATGTCAATATTCTGACATGGTTTCGGCCCACTCATGACGATGGTCATTCCACGGGCAGAGGATGGAAAGCTAAAATGAAGTCACTGTCATTCATGTCGACCCAGTTGCACACGCACATGATAATTTACAATCAAATAGACAATCCGTCCACGAGTACGACATTGTGGTGCATGACTCTCATCATGAATCCAGTGCTCTTCTGATGTTACGGTGCGAGCTTTGAGATCTCAACATCACTGACCAACGCCATGTTCGGCGAGCAAATCAATGTCAAAAGCCTTGGATTGACATCGACGAATGGACAATAATAGCTGTCACAGTACCGGGACCATAAGAGTCGCATAAAAATGAAATGGGCGTGCAGAAGAGCCTTAACTGTGGGATATAGAGCAGAATGGAAGCATGGGGGGTTACATTCTATCGTATGCTACATTAATTCCCAGTGCAAACCGGAAGAACTGGGGCAATCATGGGAGGCCATACGTGAGAATTATGCAGTAAGCTGTCCCATAAAGCACCAGCACAATAATGTGTATATGCCTGTGATCACTACTACAATCGTAGTGTGCCGTAGGATAAACTTGAACGAGTGTACTCCTGATGTAGGCCACGGGCATCTGGCTACGACAGTAAAGGTGCAGCCTGAAACATCCTCGACCCTTTGATGAAGAAGCTTGCAGCGATAATGGCGATTCCACCCGCTGCAAGAGGGACAGAGGCCGCCCCAAGGCCAGCACCCAAAACGGTAAGAGAAGTGTAACGGACACCAGTTATAATTCTTTGGGTCTGAAAATACTCTATGAGACGTGGAAAAGCACGAATTATAGGTTAGGGAGACATACGATGACATTCCGTGGCGCAGCGCCCCTGAAACGTCCAAGGTCATCATAATATGGGCCTGTGGTGATCCTACCCCCGTATGCAAGCCAACAATGGTCGAAGACGGCATTGGCATACCAATAGCAGTTCTTGTCAGTAGAAGAATACTCCCCTCCCACTTGACTCGTGTCTGCAAGTACAGATACCATTTCACCAACCGAAGGAGGCGAATCAAATTCACGAGATCGACCGAGGTTAGAAGGATGATAGCCCAGGCGGGACAATATGTGCGGAAGTGGAGTGGAACGCAAGGCATCCGCAGGTATGGCTCGTACGATGTCAGGCGTATTGCGACGATTCTCCCTGTCAATCACTAGTACGCCTGCTATCTCCGAGTTATCTGGGTGATACATCTCAGCGACTAGGAACTCGTGCTCCCAGTCAGAATGACCCCAAGCCTCTTTGTGATGTTCAAGTTTTCGAACAATAGAATTTTCAAGGCTACATTTCTCGTCTGAAAATGTGATGCTCCTGAATTCTATCGCAGAATACTCTGGTTTTATTATCATGGCAAGTCAGCGTGGTATCATGACTATGAATGGACATATGACTACCTTTGATATTGTACTCTGTTGTTGTGTAGAGATTTGTCCAGCTAGTTCATCGTCTAGGAAGGGTTCGTGACTTACCCTTGAGCACTTCTAGTAGTAGCATCAAATCATGATCAAATTGAAGACACCTTCAGGACACATGATCTGAGATCAGACATACCCTCATACGTGTTCTTGCTAAACGAAGGCGGACTGCATCTGCCGAAGGAAGACGGACTAGACCTGCTGAAGGAAGACGGGCTCGTCATCTTTGCTGATTCAAAGTGTATGTGTGTCCCGAAGGTGCGTCAGCTTTCAGCTGGTATTTGTAAACTTACGGAAACATTTACACGTGTAGGTCGTCAATAAGAGAAGTCCGCAGCTATGCATTGCTTCCATCAGCAAAACACGGGGTCTTCTATGGGTGCTGTAAGGCCGTAAGTTGAGGGACCCTTCACTGTACAGAGCTGCATGTACAGAAGACCCACGTCCAAGATCACGCAGCAGCAGCAAGGCACTACACATCCTAGTGGCACTGGCAAGAATGGGAGTTCTCAGAGGAATACTCAGGCTCCTGGCTGTCACCGTGTCAGCATAGACAATGGAAGATCAGTCTCTTACACTACATTGTAGAAGATAGTATTAGTGAGAAAGTAGTAGAAGCACTGCGACTTGGGTTGCCCAAACACTCGTTTTGCTGCATCAGCCATCGCTTGTCCGAACCCACATGGGTCTCTCGCAAAAAGAAAAAGTGTACCCCGGTCGAAGTCCTATCGTCAGACGGTAGACCTGAAGGGGGTAAACACCAGGTACATGTAACCACACACGGGGCGGTCCTCAGGCAAGTTTACCCAGTCTGCAACTAAGAGCTGAAGTCCTCCATCGGCGCAGTCACCCCATAGTACAGTAAGTCCACTGAGTAATCATATTTTTACCATCGTGTCCGACTGAGAATCGGCAGATTCACAACAGTCGAACAGCGAAACAAGTGGCTGATGCTCCCGATGTCTGTAATGCTATCAACGAGCATCCACTTGTACATCATTCAACTTCAACTCTTGCAGCAAGTCCACTTCGACCATCCCAGCAGCACGGAGAATATCCTCTTTTGGATCTTCCACATTACTCACGAGGTCCGAAAGTACACGGAGACGACTTGTCAGCCACATAATTTGGAGAACGCCAGCGCAATCGATAGGCATTGCAGTGCTGTGTCTACCCACCCCGTCTGTCATGCGCATCGATAACACTAGCATGACTAGAGAGCAGGTGAGTGCGATCGCAAGCTGGATCATTGTTTTGGTTAGTGATATGGCATACTCCCCGCGACTGAATTCTTACGGGCCATAAGTTTATCTGTATGGTGTAATGCTCAGCGATGAAATATACAAATGTTCGTGGATCTTACACCAAGATGCCATTGCAGAAGCTGCTGTGAAATGGTCGTTGTGTCGACTATCCGATCAAACCCACCGCCGCCGGCGCCGAGCTGTCCAGCTTTCCGTGCAGTATATAAGTGAACGGCGTCGGAAATATCAATCAATAAGCCATTACCTGTCCACATAACTGTGGCATAGGCCCTTGATAGAGCTGACTCGAACTGGTCGCGGCTGCACAGAACCTCCCACGGAAGTGGTGGAGCTCTAGCCAGACCAAGAGTAAACCCTCGCCCCAGTTCAGGAAAGTCAATCTCAATTCCAATCTGTTGCATAAAAAATCTGAAGATAATTAGCAGGCGAATATTACCATGAGCAGTGCAAAGATTACATTTCTAGAAGAGATAGCCCATAGCATGATGCTTCGTCCTGATTCATGCACCAACCAACGGGATGTTGTGCCCCATTTGCGAAAGGAGAAACGAGCTTGCGGAACAACCACTAAATTATCTCCACTAGTCCGAGCAATGGCGCAACTCACCCATTTGTCATGATGTATTGTACTCGTTGATGACGACCAAACATCCCATTTCGGTTCGTACTTCGGTGCCGACCATGCCTCCCATTCCTTGTGAGCACCCGGTCGAAGAGGTAGGGGGAGATCCAGTAGTTGATTGCTTTGCACATCAACCGTGGCGACGCGGGGTTCAACATCAATAGTGCATGCCACGACATGGACTTCGTACATCTGGGAAATCAGCGGAGGCTGGTGGCTACCTAATGCCACGTTTAATCTACAATTCATCGTGATGTGTGACGAATATCCATACTTATGACATTCATCGGAGGATATTCCCAATACACGTGTTGAACTGTTTCAGTCTTGACTAACTTGCTCGAATTCACAGCAGTCGAAACTATGAATGCAACGGTCGGCTAGAATAATATAGGCACTCAGCGAGAAATCCAAAGTGTGGAAGATTGAGTTGTACTCCTGGAAAGAATGACGACATTACAGAATTGATCGCAACTTGATCTGGGACTTTGACATGATGAATAAATCTATCCCAAGAGAAAGTAGAAGATACATACACGGAGCTACGAGTCTATCCCTCAATTTCATGGTAAGACTGGAACCTGATATCGGTGGGTTGAGTGTATAGTATCCGAAGTTATTAGCGTTGAATTCGGGAGAGAAGTTCAACATCGAATTCAGAACTAATCCACAATCCGCTCTGAAAGATGTCGCGTTGACGACGGCACGGCCAGATATATTGTTAGGCTGGATGACGTCGTACAGAGTGGCACCATCGAGCCCCATGTTATGAGGATTGGCCAAGCGATCTAATGTAGGGATTAATGCACTGATTGTTTGCCATTGAATTCCCATCATATCTATATCTGGACTAGGCCAGTGAGAGAACATCGTCGTAGATGCATCCACTGTAGCGTTGAATGTTTGCAATTGAATGATGGAGGACGAAACCACGTGAAGGGTGAAAACACATGTAAGGTAGACAGTGATTGACACTATCCACCACCATGATGCAGTGATAGTTGTTTGTAGCCAAAGACGCTCCAGCGCAGAACCTAGCCCGCTCCATGCGTTCACGGTGTCATGAAGGGCAGTTAACGTCTGGCGCCGGGTCATATTGCTGAGGAGCGTCAACCGTTGCATCAGGTAGACGAGTATCGTGCAATAGAACTGGAGAAGGTATCAGTCCATAACAATGGAGTTGACGTGATTGATTTCTTACCGCATAAAATGCCTGTGATGATGCACTCAATATGGTCCCCCAGATTTCATTTCCAGATGTAATGAGGACGACTAGGCGGTGCTCAACACCCGAAATGCTGAGTGCCAGAAGAACAAGATGGAGGAGGACGAGAAGAGTGTGTAGAAGGGTGGATAGAATGGTAAGCACTGACTGCCGTGCTGATTCCTGCTGCCATTTAGTGACGGATAATGAGGCCGACTGGAGATCTGCAATCATTTATGTGAGAGGCACTGCTGCTAAGCTGCATGATAGTACCTGATGATTCAGTAGATGTTTGTACTTGTTCGAGCCGTGCAGAACTCGTATGGGTGGTCCTTAATGGGTGTAAGGAAAGGACAACATCACGTTGCTGTGGCTTTGTGGAGAAGTTAGGCAGAAGTGAAGAGGACATGAAATGTGAAACAACTTGATGATCCTACAAACACTGCTATAAGAGACGCAGCAACTTTCCGTTAGACCATCACATGCTGTATAGTTCAGAACAGCTGGGCCATATCCAAGAATATCTCTGGGCTCAAACCCAGCAAATCAATCATTGATTCCGGGGACTGGGGAAGTGCGAAGCGGTATTATGTAATTTTGGAGTGCCGCGTGCAACGTTTCTTCTATGCCTTCGCCATGAACCTATACTAGCACTCGTTGTTGTATTCCCGGAGAACAGATAACTTCTCCGAGACATCTCCGAGACTTATCTCCGAGTGTAGTAAGTTATCCAGCAACCGAGCCTCGGAGCTCCGAGATACACATAGGCGCCGGATGACACGCTCACGTATTAAGACTCCACATGTATTCCACTTAGTACATTTTACTTAC
>PVYE01003773.1:10767-42025 GCA_002995055.1 Rhizopogon rudus
AGAATAAAGGGGTCGAAATAGTTCCTTGTCTATCGCTGTACTACACTTTAGAGATCAAGTCCGATCCTATTATCTTCCACTAGTCGTGAGCACTGCTCCGACACCATAACGATCCATCATAACGATTTCCTATTTATATCGGAGTACCGATAATCATCTCCGAAGATCTTAGGAACTTCTCCAAGTTATACCTTAGTCCATACTACGCATCGGAATTCCCTGTCTACCTCAGAATCACCTTCGGACATAATCTCTTTACTCATCGATACTCATCACTGATCGATGATCAGGGTATTATGTAAAAGTTGAAACTGGCACAGCCGGGGGGCGCCACTGTCTCATGCAAACCTCAAGATCTCAAACTTTACTGTATTCGCTCGGCTTGAATAGCCCAATTGGATGTTGATATGTTGTGCCGACTCGCCGAGTCCACGCGGATTCTGTCTTGCACTTTACCAGATATGTAAGTCAGAAGTCACGGCGCGCAGTCAACGACCGGTCAACGCCGAACCCGTGTGAGAATTGTCTTGAATAGTTACATACTATGATAGTCCACAGGCAGCCCAATTGGATGTTGATATGCTCCAGTGCCGAGTCCACGCGGATTTTGTCCTGCACTTTACCAGCTATGGGAAGCTTTCCTGCTAAATTAAACCAGGTCTCTGCGAACAACATAGCATATTACACATTATATATATGCACGAACTTGTGTTGTATGCATTACGTTCACATAAGTTAGCTATCCAAGCTGATTTACCCCCCTTCACGTCCATGTTGTCTTCTCTTGTTCCTGACGTTAACCCTCAACGACAGGACAATAATTCCATGCCATTACAGCCAATTAAGAATAACACTAGCTCTTCCGGGCTAGAACCAATACCAACAAATAATCAGCAGCAATGTCTCGAGCCCAGTGGATTCAAAGATATATGTCCCATCCCAACGACTCGGAGTACTAGTAGAAGTTTATCACCGTCCATTGACAAGTTGAACAAGGCAATCAAGCCGGTATCAAGTTTTTTATGTGTCTTTCTGCATATATTTCTTGTCCTTCTCCATCTTATTTTCCTTGCGCTACATATTTCAGGCGTCGAGCACCGCCTTACCACATCTGAGAGTGGTGAATGGATGACGGTGTTGAGCGCATCGACGCAAGCCTTCTATGCGGTGAGGGTGGCTCTCCTGTTCGAATTAGACACACTGTTGATCTTGACTCATAAAGTTGTTTTGCACGATACTCACCTACCTGATGCAACGCCTGACGCTTTCCAGGAACCTGATCCAACAGCGCCAAAAATTGGTCATTCTGCACGACAATATTAACGCATGGAGTGGCCTTGGTTCTGCATTGCAGTGTCTCTGGCAGCAGTCAAACACTACCGGATCGTTGTGGTGGATTGTGTCCATTACTGCATATCTTGGATGTGTATTTGCACTTCAAGTAGCTTCATCCTCGATATTGCAGCTGCAGTCATTCACCGCAACCTCGAATGGGTCTCTGAATACACTGTCTCACTGGCCTGGTGCCAAAGTCGATATGAAGGAGCTTCAGTGGCAGATCATTAGCGCTGTTGTTCCGTCTCTAGATCAATTCGCCAGTTCATCGAATGCGGGACTTCACGGTGCCACACTGTATGATACTGTCCAAGCAGACTCAGATGGTGCCACAGGAAACGCCACTGTAGATGCGACTACTTTCCGAGCGGAGTGTGGGGTAGTCCGTAACTCTGAATTGAGCTACACCCCTAAACTGGACAGCAATCAATTCGGAGACTACATACTCGGGCCACAAGTTTCAGGCGAAAATCGGACCAAGGAATGGTCCGCTAGGATCGTGCCTCCCTGTCAGAGTTTTGTTCATCTCCTGCAGAAGCTGTGTCTCACACCTCAATAGATCAAGATCACCTGCTAGCCGATTATGCGATATCTTCCTTATTTCCTGGAGTATGTATGTTTCATTACACATAATCAGTCTCTAATCGATCAATGCTACATTTAGAATATTATTGCATTCATGGTTTCTGCCTCAATCGATGTGGATGATTACCTAAAAGCTGCAACCGTGCAGCATATGAACTGGGAGCATCAACAAGTCCCACTGTCTAGTAAGCGCTTGTGTTTCTCCGTATCAGACTCAACTCTCAATTTTATAATGACGAGAAGCAGGCAGCCCCGAGCCTCCAATCCTTTCAACTGTGCTTGAAGCTCACATAGTAGCGTGTAACATACATGTTGAACGTCACAGAGCGACAGTCAATGTGAAAACAAATCATTTACTGGCACTCTCCCCGCCTCCTGCTCCAACTCCCCCTTTGGACTGGGAAGCATGGAGATCACCGAAAGGAGACAATCATTGGGATATCGGGTCGCCGCGACATAACCGTGACCGACATTCGAAATGGGTAAGCGACAGTTTTATTATTAATTATGATCTTCGTCTGCTGAATAACCAAAGTTCTTGTATCCATTCAGTGATGGAGCTATGCACCCAGGAAAAATTTGTATGATTCAGAGCCAAGCAGCTTGCTATGGAATTTCTCTCCTCCAACTGTAAGGCTACCATGTCGAGGGGTATTCGACATGAAACTGATCCATTCCCTCAGATATTTCATGAAGGAAATTGGTTTAGATGTAGTCTTGGGCGAGCAAAACTCCAGACCACCACCTCCCTCTGGTCCAAAGAAGGTTCTTTGTAGTCGTCGGCAATTCGAATCTGCTCTCTCTAAAATCTTTGCTTCGTTGCTGTGGACGGGTACGCTTTTCTCTGTTCCCAAGTGCAACAGACTTGAAAGGTTACGAGCAGCCGCTAAAATTGGTTCCGACGGTGGTGGATATGATGCGACGGCAGGAATCACTTCTGCGACTCGTGAGGTTACAAAATGGCATCTCAACGTAGGTACTCTAACGTGCACAACGTTCAATTTCGCTGATTCACAGTCCAGATTAACCCATTACCTGTAAGCTCACATTCCAGACTGCTTAGATGAGAATTTACTGAGGAGATACTACAGCTGACAGTTGCTTTGATTGCCTCATCGATCATGATGGGCCTTTCATTCTGCATGCCAGGAGGCACACAGCGGAATGCAAACAGAACGCTCACGGCCATCGATAGTGCAGGCGTTCTTCAGATTGTATGGCTGACAAATCGCCTCGAAGCGCTGAAAGACCTTATGAGTAATGTAGATGATCCAAGAGAGGACGCCCTTCGCGCTGCTGGGATGTTTGAAGTAGATCTGTTACAATAGTCAAGCGACTAGGGATGATAGATAGCGTAGTGTCCTTCAGTTCAGTATTGCACCTTCACTTGCATGTGGAAGGGAATTCTGCAGGTGGGGGGGTTTGTAGGATTAAATAACTTGTCTGCGTAAAAAAATAATAAATGAGCGGTCACTTTGGTGTTACAAAGATATTAGCACGGTATCACGCTAAGTGCATCGAGAGTCATTACAAATATAAAAGTGGGGCCTGAGGCGGTGGACGACCAGGAATAAGGTGGATCCTAATAGTAACACAACAGTGCTTGCAACAGTTCCAACTGGGCCAAAAGACCAAAGCACTGCCAGTGCCGCCAAAAACGTAGACATCCGTACCTGAAAATATGCAATGAGATTGGACGAGTCGTGACTTAGGGGACGTACAATATATTGTCCTGCAGTTTTCAAATAATTGCCCAAGACCACCTTGACATACCAATAACAGTTGCGCTTCGTAGCAGTATACTTTCCTCTCACTCTTATCTGCCAGCACAGCAGCTATCTCACCAACAGATCAAACTCGCAACGTCGACCCAGGTTAAAAGGATGGAATCCCGGGTAGGATAAGATGTGCGGAAGTGAATTGGAACGCAATGTATCCCTGGGTATAACTAGCACGATGTCAGGTGCAGGGCGAAACCCCGCCATGTCAATCACAAGTACACCTGTGCCGTCTTAGTGATACATCTTGGCTACCAGGAACTCATGCTCATATTCGGAATCACCGAGCTTCTTTGTAGTGTTCGAGTTCTCGAATGATGACGGTAAGATTCTCGTTTATTCCCATGAGATTGACTGAAAGGTCGACGATAGTATCGGGTCTGAATTTCAACATGGAATACTCTGTTTGTTCATAGGTAAGTCAGCCCAAAATCTCATGGCCATGATGGTTAGCGTTGGAGTACACCGAGGGGCCTACTCGAGAGACACAGTGACCTCAGCCTCACGCAAGGAAGACGGCAAGACGAAGTGATGACTAAGGTACTACAGTGTGGCTACGACCCTCGGAACACCGCTAGGACCCCGGACATTCCGTGGGTAGCCCCTACCCAGCATGCTGTGGGGATAAATCGCCAAGAAAGACACATAAGCATCTGGGTCGTCGCTACGACTAGTTTAAGGGCTCAGCCTGAGATACCCACGCCATTTTGGCCAGCATGCTGGCAGCAGTAAACGTGATTCCACCAATTGTAAGGGGGAGAGAGTCTATCCCAAGGCCAAGACCGACAGCAATGCAAGAACCGCAACGGACAAAATTCACAAACCCTCGTGCCTGAAAACATCAAATGAGACTTGGAAAAGCTCGTGTGGATTTGGGGGGCGTACAGCGAAATTTCGTGGCGCACCACCCATGTAATGTCCAAGGTCATCATAATATGGGCCTTTAGTGATTCTGCCCCCATAGGTATGCGAACAATGCTTGAAGACAGCATTGGCATACCAATAGCAGTTCCTGTCACGAGAAGAATACTCCCCTCCTGCTTCACCCTTCTCCGCAAGTACAGATGCCATCTCACCAACCGAATGAGGTAATTCAAGCGCACATGCTCGACCCAGGTTAGAAGGATGATAGCCTAGGCGGGACAAGATGCGCGGAAGTGGAGTGGAGCGCAGGGTGTCTCCGGGTATGACTCGTACGATGTCAGGCATAATGGGACGATTCTCCCTGTCAATCACCAGTACGCCTGCTATCTCCGAGTCGTTTGGGTGATACATATGGGCGACCAGGAACTCGTGCTCCCAGTTGGAATGGCCTCGAGCCTCTTTGTGGTGTTCGAGTTTTCCAATAATGAATTTTGCAAGGGTAGATTTCACGTCTGAAAGATCACCAATGGTGATGCTCCTGAATTCTTTCGCAGAATGCTCTGATTTTATTATGGCAAGTCAGCTTGGTATCATGACCATGGATGAATGAGTACCTGTGATATTGTACTCTGTCGATGCGTAAAGAGCTATCCCACTAGTTCATCATGTAGGATGAGTTCGTGACTTACCCTTGAGGATTTCTAGCAGTAGTGTGAAATCATGATCACATGTAAGACACCTTTAGACTTACCGTCATATGATTTAGACCTGCTGAATGAAGACGGGCTCGACATCTTTGCTGATTCAAAGGATATGTGGGTCCTGAAGGTACGTCAGCTTTCAGCTGGTGTGTAAGATAGAAATGCAATGAATTTATATATGTCGATAAGAGAAAGTCCGCAGCTATACACATGCTTCCATTGTCCAAGGCCATACATGGTGACAAGAAGAAGGGAATTCTCTACGGAACCCTCCTGGGTGTTACAGTGTTAGCACGCACGGGGAATATTAGTGTGATCTTGCACACAGTACGTTTGCGGAGATAATTTTGGTGAGAAAGTAAAATAGCTAGGTTCCCGAAATAAATGCAGAGGACTCTCATGGTTTGAGAGTCTTGAATCAGCCATCACCCGTCAGAACCCCACATTCAAAGGCTCTATCACAATATGGTGTAGCCCAATCAAAGTTCTCTTGTTAAACCTGAAGGGGTCCTTTTTGTCGTTGTCACCAGACGCTAACCACGGGTTAGCCCTGCTTCCTAGCTGCCGTTGCTAAGGTTCAACCTACACTTCGTGCGATTCATTCGAGGGTTGTGGTTGCAGCATCGTGCGCGGAAATGAGGAAGTTTCACAATAACACCGTGCTGCGCAACGTCAATTCGAAATGCTGTAGTAGAGTTACATAAAATTAAACATTTCGTGACTTACCCTCATTTCTCATGGACCTGCTGGATGAAGAAGCGCTCGACATTTTGCTAAACCAAAGGGCATCTGTGTCAGTGAAGGTATGTCAATGGTAGTGTTCGTAGGACGAAAATGCAACCAATTTACATGTATTTCTCAGGGAAAGTCCGCAGCTGTACAGCTGTACAGCTTCTTCGGGGCATTGCACCGACCGATGAATGGCTTCCATGACCATACAGTGAGTGGGATGACACATGGTAACACGATAGAGTTCTCGAAGGCATCCTGTGTTGCAGTGTTTGCACATGCATGGAAGACCAGTGTGCCTGGCACTTCCTGCACATCTCGTGGGGGATGAAAAGAAAATTGCACCAATGCCCCTATACAAATGCGAGGAAAACTATTGTCACTTGAGGGTAGCATTGCGCCGCCTGCCTGAACTCAATTCTCTATCGCAATTCTGAATGAGGCCCGACCATGTTGAAGGTCTATCTTCGAGAGCGAGTCTATGTTCTTGTTTAGGTTCAACTATGCTGTGGCAGAGAAGAACTAGCCAAGCCAAGGAGGGGCGCAGATTATCCTGGCTCCTTCCGTCAGCCTATAACGTTAAAACAACCGGGCTTAGCAGTTCTACCCGGTTGGCAGTGACTGATGGTTGAAGACACCAGCCTTGGAATATAATATTAATAAATCCTCGTATTAAGAAACACGTCGGCGCTTCACACATCTGCACCTATCTAATCTAATCAACTTGATCCGACATCAGCTTTCCTAGAAACATACAAAATGCGAATGGCCATAACTTACCTGATATCTGCCTAACAGGACCAACGAACCACTTGCGCGCACTAATCACCCAAAATCCAACGCTGTACACAATGACGATTCCAACAGCCACCGCAGCGTAATTGAGCGTTTGGGAATCGACGGGCTGGATATGAAGGTTAGAACAAAAGTTATTTATGATGGAAGAAGTCGAGCACGCACGTTGGCTTGAGGAAGAAGGAATACAATAGCGATGAACGCGATCCATGTAACTGCTGCGATGGCAATTGGAATGGAAAATGCGCCGAGGTGGAACGGACCTCGCACGAAGCGTTTTCTGTAAACTACACGGAGAGCAATGGGTATAGCTGTCACCGAGCGTCAGGTCCGACGTCACTTGAAGGAACGAACGACTTGCCATAAGATATATACAATCCGATAGTTGCAATACTAGTTGCAGCTGCGAATGCGACAGAGCTCCCAAGACTGGGAAGGCCCAGTATAAAGCTGAGAATGCACGCGAGCCATACTGGACAAATATATGTTAGTAGGAAGATGAAATGAATGGAGAGGGGGCGAGACGCAAACCTGTTCTAACCGGGTTACCACGCTTCGCGTCCACCTTGCGCAAGAAGGAATGTCCCGGGATGCCACCATCACGAGCAAACGCGAACATCATGCGAGAATTGGATGTGATCGAAAAAGTACTGCGGATAGAAACATCGTCAGGTATCGTACGCGAAACTGTTTTTTGTTGGTATTTTACCCGCAGAAGTACATCGCTCCGATAACAATAACCATGAGGACGATTGCTCCGTGTTCCCCGACGGTGTCTAGAAAGATTTGGGCGACTGGTTGTCCGGTGGTAGAGGCAACGGTGGTACTCAAGTCCTGGATGGAAAATAATAGCCCGAGGATGAGGAACCACCCAAGGACAGCCGACACTCCTATTGCCGACACTATGCCAATTGATCCCGACATTGCTGCGTTGTGAGTTTCTTCAGTCATCTACCTCATTCAGCTATCAGCATCACTATTTCAGACTTTGGGGGAAGATCATACATGAGCACTGGCATCGAAACCTTGACAAGGATTATGAGAACTATTTTGTAGATAGGCGATGGATCGGCTAGCTTACCGGTGAGTGTGTACTGTGCCATGAGGATGCCGATGACACAGACATATGCATGGCTTGCTCTGGCACCCCATCCTTCACTGCCTGCAACTCCTGTATTGTCAATGAAAGTGCGGAAGACGAACTCAGCGGACTGGTGCGACGGAGCGCGAGCCAGTATAGCGATGACCAACGATGTCGTTCCGATAGCATGCCAGTAGACGGAGATATTGTTGAGGTACTTTAAGAGATGAACGCCGAATGTATTGATCAGGCCTTGGCTGACCAAGATGGCGGCATAAACACCTATGGTAGTGTACGGGGTTGGTGTGAATGAAGTGTTGAATGTACACAACGTGGAAATGAAATTCGCGCAACCGAAGCTAAGTAGAGGAGCGTCAACGTCGACAATTACATCTAAAGTCTTCCACTACATAAGACTTGCGTACCTAATACCGGTCGTGACTGCGACTTGTCCCAACAAGTTAAACCAGCCTGTGATCCAAGACGCAAGTGGTGCGTTATCCGGGTCAGACAGCATAGCAGCCCAGAAGTAGGGACCACCACTGGTAGGATGTGCACTGCAGACCTCTTTCACACAAGTCATCAGAATAAGCATCATACACTATAGTACCGTAAACTCACCTGCCATAGCAAGTCCTACAAGCATCGTAGCACATGCTGATAATCGTTATGAGGCACCTAGGCTCAAAAAATAGTACATAGGTTGCTTACCGACAACAACCCAGCCCCATACCATGACCGCCGGGCCTCCGGTGTTCTGTATCCATGTGCCATGTTCATGCTCATTGGAAATGACGAAAGAGACAGTTGTATATGCCAACGCACCAAGCCATACAGGAACAAAGAAGGAATGCCTGTTATAACGCTGATGATGGAAAACGAGACTCCAAAGTTCTTTATAACGGTGGAGGATGAGTGAGCTGTTTGGAAATGTATTTGAAGTCAATTTACCTGAAGAAGTCCGAGTTCGCGTCTTGCAAAGCGTGACACTGCATTACGTTGCGGTGGTGGAAGTAAGTGACCAGACACTTACTTCAGCTCTTGTTTGTACCCCATCCTCGCGAGCTCATCCTCATCCGCCCCGTTATCGACCAGCTCGGGCCTTGCGATTTCCGCCTTCTCCAGCGTTTCAGAGTGGTCTGACATGTTAACGAGCTACTACTCTGGACTGCGCGAAGGTTCACGAGCTTGCAGAGCGGAAATAGTGCTATGGAATGGCAGAAGGGATTGTGCCGACTGTACAGTTGAGTCTGGTTACATGATAACTTATTCATATTCTCGCCGTCGGTTGCGCGTGCCTTGATCAAGCTAAAAGTATCTACCCGCCCAGGCCTTATCATCGCCAAGAGAGTCCATGTCCGACTATCGCATAGCTTACGCACAGGTCTATGATGACATATGATTATCAGACGCCTATGGACGCTCCGCCATTATCGGAGCAAACAACTGAAATGCTCCTCATACAAGGTCGAGTTTATGTCTTTTGTCTTTGTCATTGATTCTGGATACTCGAGGCCTCAGGATGCTTCATGGACTTCACCGAGCGCTTTACATGTGGTGAGTCGTATATGATTTCTTCCACGATGAATCAAAGACCGAGAACGATTAGCATCTGCAGGGAAGTTGGGAACCAACCCACAAAGATACATTCGTAGTAAATACTGGGGCTTGTTTGCCTTACCTCTCGCGCCTCGGTAGTGGTTTCAACTCTCGGAAGGTGAATGTGGTAAGCGCCGCGATTCAACCTAAAGTACTCACCGAAGCTGTGTTACCAGACACTAACGTATACACAGAACCTAAAAGCTATCGAATTAATGAACCAATGCGTCACTGCCAGCAGCAGCGTCAGTAAACATTGTCCTTATATGCAAATGGACGGCAGTGGATTCGCTTCATCGTGGAGTTCTACAATACCCAACACAGACATATGGTTACTGTCCAACTCTGTATCCTGGTCATGACGTGTCCGAGTCTGCATCGATGCTTCCCTCTCTGCCATGATCTGAGCTACCACTGCTTGTGCAGCATACCTCTGTGCTTTGGTCGTCGCGTGCCCAGGACCCTGCCACTTCAGGCTGTTGAGCGTTAGGCTACCCGCGTTCAGTTTTGCTGCGAGTAAACCGATATAGGAGTACTCGTTCTTAGCCCAGCCTGTGATTTTGGGGCGGCTATGATATATGATCGCTAAATAACCGATAATGATTCGGGTAGAGTAGTGGTGTATCTGGTACTAGCATCAACTGACTGGCATCGATCAAGGGGACATATGTAGAATGCATCACATACTAGCAATGACATCTTGATTTGATGTTTGAATGTCCGTCGCATAGCGCGTAACTTTGTCATAAGGAGGTTGGTCCAGGAGAGTCATTGGTATAGCAGTGAAATAGGTGCTGCCACGGTTTAAACCTGCGCATGGATCATACATGGTGGATTGACTGGCAGGTATTTAGGAGTAACTATTTGCTAGGGGTTTTTGTCGACACGTTGTGGCCGGCCCGGGTCATGTATTCCCACGCACGTGTCGTTTGACAGTCTTGTTGGCGCTTGAACTTTGCAGAATTGCAAGAGACCATGCCAGCCTTACAAGAACTAGTGGAAGGCAGAATAGTAAGTGTAATTATTTATTTCTTCAGGAAAGGTGCTGACCATACAACGATTCAGGACTTCAAAGGGCAGAAGAAGGCGGACGATATTGTCCGCGTGGTGCTCATCACCAGCACAGTATGTGCATTTGACCGCTCGCTACTTTGAAGTCACCTAGATCTCCTTGACAGTTCCTCTCTTTTGTGGCTGGGTTCACCCTCAGCTCTCTCAGGATAACATTGAGCACATTCGTCCTCTGTACTGTAGCCTTGTCTCTTGTGCGTTTGTTTCACGAATTTAACTTGCCCAACTCACACGTATCACGATAGGTTGTCCTGCCCCCGTGGCCCATGTTCAATAAACATCCAGTCAAATGGCTACCTTCACAAGAACACAGTCCAAAGTCAAAAGGATGACTTTTCGGTATTTATTTTGATATCCATGGGGCATGTCCTGCTACTATAAAATAAATACAAAAGAGTGAGATGGTGCTATTTCTGTGCTCTTCGACAGCCTGAGAGTGCTATGTTGGTAAGCTTGTAAAAGTGCGGCATCATTCTTGCTTCCTCACATAGGCTTAGCGGAGCCTGCGGAAGCTGACCATGGCGGGGTCGTACCTTGACAGTTGGCATTGCTACTCTGTTTAAGTCCGTGCATGGCATGCGTATGTGGGGATTGAAGCAAATGTTGATCGTTTCCGACCTGCGCGCAATTATGGAATTTGAATGATGAGGCAGGTCTGAGATGAGAAGATCAGGGAGTCTTCAATTGTCAAGTGACCGTATAGCGAGTTTATGAGAGGGGCGCCCGGATGATTTTTCTTGATGGTGGCGGTTTTACTTAGTCTCCTGGCACTGCCTTTTGAAAGTACTTGGTCAACGTTGTAGACGTTCATGGCGCAATTCTATCCGTGGTCTTTGGCAGCGCCGCTGAGTCAAGTAGCTGAAGAGAACGGACCATCGTCGTCGCACAGCGCAGGAGCAGGTTACGAGTTTGACATGACCGCCATCACAAAATCACCATCGGCTCTTCAGCCACAGCCTCTCTCATCTCCCCCACCAGCACGGACACACAATTCCACATCGTCAACAACAGCGGCAACAACTTTCACCACAACGGCCAACTTCACTCCAGACTCTGCTATTCCACGCCCTTTGCCCGCCCCAAGGCCAACGGCCACGTCGCACAGACCTCGTCCAGTTTCAATGCCTCCACAGGCATTCAGTACACCTACTCCAACGAGTTCTTCAGACCGCGACAGGCAGCAGTCTACTGACTCAAAACATGGGCAGATCCGTCATGGTTCAACTAGCAAGCAGAGTCGAAGTTCGAACCGCATCCTTGGCGACTACACCCTAACCAAGACCCTTGGAGCTGGCAGCATGGGAAAGGTCAAGTTGGCTATTCACAACGTCACGGATGAGAAGGTGAGTGCTACGCTTCATATCAAAACTTTTTCGTCTGAACAAACTACCAGCTCGCTGTCAAAATTCTGCCTCGGGTGTATCCCCAGCCTATTCCGTCAAATGGTTCAAATGCTACACCGGAAGCAGTCGCAAAGCAGGCTTCAAAAGATGCTTCGAAAGAGATACGCACTCTCCGAGAGGCTGCTCTCTCGATGCTTCTCCATCACCCTTACATCTGCGGCATGCGTGAGATGATCGTCCATCAACATCATTACTACATGGTGTTCGAATATGTAAATGGTGGCCAGATGCTTGACTATATCATCAGTCACGGCCGGCTGCGGGAACGCGTCGCTCGCAAGTTCGCTCGCCAGATAGGAAGCGCGCTTGATTACTGCCATCGGAACAATGTGGTTCATCGAGGTCTGTATTGCTTTGTTTGGAGTATCCCATCCTCATCGTCCATCCCTAAAGATCTCAAAATCGAGAATATCCTCATATCTGAGACGGGTAACATCAAGATCATCGACTTTGGCCTGTCCAATCTCTACGACCCTTGCCACCATCTGTCGACCTTCTGTGGTTCCCTATACTTTGCAGCTCCTGAGCTCCTAAACGCGAAAGCATACACAGGCCCAGAAGTTGATGTCTGGAGTTTTGGAGTCGTGTTGTATGTCCTCGTCTGTGGCAAAGTGCCCTTCGACGATCAGAGCATGCCCGCCCTGCATGCCAAAATCAAGCGCGGTCTGGTAGAGTACCCAGTGTGGCTAAGCGCAGGTGCGTCCTATTTGTACTACGTGGCATTTTACTCACTGGTCAGTTCTCCAGAATGCAAGCACTTGCTTTCGCGCATGCTGGTTACTAACCCTCCTGCCCGTGCCCCGCTTTCCGAGGTACTTGAGCACCCATGGATGCTTCGCGGCTTTAGTGGTGCCCCTGACTCACATATGGTCCACCGTGAGCCTCTCCGGTCCGACGACCTTGACAAGCAAGTCATCAAAGGCATGAAAGGCTTCGAGTTTGGAACCGAGGAGGAAATCGAACGAAATCTCCGAAAGGTGCTCGAATCTGACTCTTATATCCGTGCGGTCCAGGCATGGGACCGCAAGCGCGGTGGTCGCAATGGCGCCAGTCACCGCTTTGAGTTCTCGAACTCTTCCCTCGCTATATCCTTCGATGGATCGGCCTCCAAGAATGAGTCTACGATGAGTCCTTCGAAGAAGTCGAAGCGGTTCTCTGGATTTGACTTTTATCGCCGGAAGCTGTTCTCTCCTGCCTCATCGCCACCTGCCACCCCGTCTCACTCACCTCCCACCTCCCAGTCGCTTCTATCCGTTGGCGATGGTGCGCGCGAGATCGACCCCACACAGGGATTCCATCCACTGATCTCTATGTACTATCTCTCCCGCGAGAAGTTGGAGCGCGATCGCGTCTATGGACCTGGGCGCTTTGCTAGCTCCCAGCTCTCCCTTCAGTCGGTTACCCCAGCCAACGCACCCGCCGCCGAAGTCTCTGCGCCACCTCCATACCCAACGACCAAGCGCCTTTCTCAACCCGCTCCTATCAAGAAGGAGCAACAACAGCTCCCTGCGCCAGCATCTGCCAAAGCAGACTACAGCATGCCTCTCCCGCGCCTGCCTGCACCCGAGACGTCGCACTACTCCGACATGTCCTACGATGCAGCATCTGCAGCGGCGTCGCCAACCTCTGCTGCGTTCCATGGACAAGTCAGAGCACGCGATGCAGGGCTGCCTGCACCACCCGCCACGAAGCGTCTCGAGATTCCCCAGCCTACTCCAGGGCCACAGACAGCCCTCCCGCGCGCTCCGCCTGCGTCCACTCACCGCCGCAGCCACAGCATGAGCCAGCGCCCGACTGCGCTCCGTGGATTGGGTGGCGTGTTCGGCGGTGGTGGCGAACGTGTTGACGAGCATGGCGAAGAGCAGGTGGCCCATACGGCTGGTCTGGAGGGCGAGTTCTCGGAGCAGGAGCAGGAGCAGGGCAAGGTTCTATCTGAGGAGGACCGTTCGCACTCGCACGCACATGAAGGCGGCGCGTTGTCAGCTGGTGCGACGCTCGTGCGGAGGTTTGGTACGCTTCTTGTCGGGAAGGGTGATGATGCAAAGCGGAGTATTGGGAAGCGCACAACGATGGTGGGCGGCGTGCCGTTGCGATCGGGAGATGAGGGCGAGAAGCGGGAACGGGACGCTGATGTGCGGAAATCTACCATCGTCCCCCCTCAGCCTATTGTTGCTAGCCAAAGTCAGCCTCTTGGGAATGTACACAGGCGGGCTGCGACCATCCTTGACCCGCAAGGTCGTCAGATACGGCATGAGCGTCGGAGTAGTACTGGCGGCGCTTTGCTGCCTAGCATTGGTGGCACCATTGGACGACACAGGCGGCCTTCGACTGGTTATGGGGCGAGCAGTGGACGTCCAACTGGCTTGGGTGGCTTTGGACGTGCTGACAAGGTGGACGAGAATGTCGAGCAAGAGGCGGCTGATCAGGACGATGGCTTCAAGGATGGACAAAGTGCGCACCACAACGACAAGGAATTCAAGCCTGTGCATCTCAAGGGGCTATTCAGGTGAGCATGGGGTACCATGATTGTTGGTATAGTGCTGAGTATGTGCGATAGTGTTGCGACAACTTCTACGAAACCACCATCTGTGCTCAAGGCTGATATCAAGAAGGTCCTGGACCGAATGCAGGTTCAATATCGGGAGACACGGGGTGGCTTTGAGTGCATTCATGTACCCTCTATTGACATTTCGTCTGTCCCTGAATCGGCTCAGGCCCAAGCACGTACTAGTCATCACCGCAGGACCGGTTCTAATGGCTCCAACGAGACTGGAATAACGCCTCGATCGCTTGTCAAGAAAGCGTCCAAGATGTCCTTCAGTATGAAGTCTAAGGAGCGCGAGAGAGAGAGCATCAAGGAGAAAGAGCAAGAAGCCCCCTTAGAGAAAGAGCTCCCTCACAGGCCGTCGATGGGGGTTGCACTGAGCGCTACACCGAGCAGTGGATCGTCGTCATTCTTCAATGTCTCCTCTAACACCCATACCATTATGGCGGATAATTCTCGGCATCATGACGCCAACGGGCCTGTACCAGGGACGCCCCAGGAGGAACAACGTGATCCGTTCCGCCCACATTCGCCCGTAAAGGCTAAGGTCTTACCGCCCATACCTCGGGATTTTAATGCGACGCCGCAGCCACAAGGCTCAAGGCCAGCACCCTTCCCTACCGGTGAAGTCGATCGTGAAGTATTCGAATCTATCGGTGCCAGTTCATTATCAGTCCGTTTCGAAATTAACATTATTAAGGTATGAACCTTTCCCACTCGTCATTTCGCCAAGCATCTGACAGATCCTATTTTCTTAGGTGCCTTGGCTGCCACTCCATGGCATACAATTCCGGAGGGCTGGTGGCGATGGCTGGCAATACCAGATGCTCGCGCGGAGAGTGCTTACTGAGCTTAAGCTATGACGAATTGCCCTCCGAGTTGTGTCTCTCATTATGATCTAAGGCCTTCTCATGCTAACGTTCTACTATCTTTTGTGAGATTTCTTTCTTTCTTCCTTTCTTATAGTTTTCCCCTGCTCTCTCCGATTAAAACGGTTTAGATACGACCCATCGCATCACATGAGAGGTATTCCATTTTCATAGTTACTTACGACGCGCAATGCTGAGTACTTATTTGCCCGCTCATTTTTTTCCCTCACTTGTATCGATGCTTCTCATGAGGATAGTAATAATACCTAACCTATCTTGCTTTCCTGCTTCAGTTCTTCGAACTTGCTTTGTGCGAGTAATATGCGGTTCATTGTTCATTTGTGGGCAGTATATATAACTATCATTCAGACGTGGAAGAGCCGGATCTTGGCGAGGGATGCCTTTCTTTCGGCACAATGTGCATGACTTCAACTTTTTAACGTTCTCCGACTACTCCCCAGTATCACTTGGCGAATTTAATTCGCCACTCGCGGTGGGTGTCATTTCGGAGTGAACTTGAGTTGACCTGTGTTATCCATAACTAGTGCACTGTCTGTGTAGCTTGGATAGCACGAAAGCTTATTGTTATAAGTAGGTATCTCCCACTGGCATGTACGTAACAATTTCAAAAATGAATACTCCTGCCTGCTAATAATAGCTGTCATCAGCAGGGTCTGCAGATGTCCCAGCTATCCGCAGGCATATGTGTGATCGTCCCCTTCTGCATATGTCAGGTCACTATCTTAGGGTCCAATGAGTTTTCGTCACTGCTCACCATATTCAGGCGCTTAGTTCTCGATTTCTCGCACAATGAGCGAATCAGTGCACCTCTGGGCGACATACAACGACATTCACAACATCATCAGAGCAACTGCGGACAAAATTACGTCTGAGTTCAAGCCAGATATGATCGTTGCCATAGGTATGCGAAAGATGTGACTTGGTTTGTTCCTATATCTTGATGGCTCATCTTGTCCACTGTGAGCAGGAGGAGGGTGCGTTTGGTCCCATCTACTCAGCCTCATTAAATGGGCTACAGCTCTCATCAAACAGTGGTTTTCTGCCAGCTCGTGTACTGGTAGGTCGAGTAGAGATAGTACGACTAGCGACCGACTGGCATCTAATCCACCTTGTGTCTTATCTGACAGCGCACGTTCTTGAAAGACCCATCGACTGCAAAGAACATCCCGATTAAAGCTATCGGTCTTTCTCTCTACGAGCCTCTTCCCGGTACGACTGCAGAACAATGTGGAACTGAGGTTATTCGTACCCAGTGGCTGTACGATGTTATCATTGTGCCGATGTCTTAGATGACGATGATTGTTTTGAACAGAGGACCAGACTCGGGCAAGACTTTGCTCGGAAGACGAGTTCTGATTATCGTAGGCCTTAATCTCCCGGTTGTTATGATATCAATACTGATATTCCAAATAGGACGACGTCGATGCCACGCGCAAGACCCTCCAGTAAGCGCTCGAGCTTCCCTGTTGGTTCAATATGCGCCTTCATCTTGTCCACAGATACGCATTGTCCGAACTCCAGAAAGATGTTGAATCCGAACTTCAGTCACTTCCAGAGTCCGAGCGTGACTCGAAACGCACACAATTTGCAATCTTCGTCGTGCATAACAAGCTCATACCCAAGCTTTGGGAGCTGCCGCCAAATGTTCCGTATGTACCGTCTCTTGCCAAAATGGCTGTGTCCTCAGGCTATTTATTTCTTACCAGGTACTTTACTGGTGCTGAGGTGGGGGACGTGTGGTAAGATATGAATTCACTCATTTGACCTCTGAGATTCTGATCAAGAGTATTATAAGGATTGAATATCCGTGGCAAGCGATGTAAGTATTTCTTCTTTCCTCTTCCATCATTGAATTAAATAACTTCCGTTAGTGATATCGAGGAGCATGACCGCCTCGCAAAGGAAGACAAGGAAAAGAGGAATGCTACGTAGTGTTTGGAGCAAACGAGTTCTGTTAGTAGAAGCTCATCTCTATGTTAGTAGACGTATTGTGTTCTCCTGTGTGGAAGACTCGGATCTCGCGAGCTCCTCGCCCAATTCAACTCAGTGCTCAAGACTAATTTAACATAAATTGATGGTGATGTATCCGAGTCTATCGGGTGCCAGTTCATTATCAGACCGTTTCGAACAGATCAGATTGTTATTGGTACATGAATGGAAAATGACAAAAGGATCCGGTAAAGAATTGCCAGTGTTAACCCGCGACGTGTTGAATGACTAACAAAGAAAAGAAAATAAGTCCATTGTGCCGAACATACGAAATTCAGAGCGAGCGGATATAAGATGCTATAGACTGAAAATACAAATCATTAGGTTAATTTGAGCCTAGCTTTGGGCAAGGAAAACACCGCCTGGAAGAGTTCTGTCGCATCATCCCACCCTTCGAGACCCAGCCCTATCATACCCGGAACTATCCAGGTCAGGGACACTCCAGCATCTTTGCAAACCTCTATGACACTAGCGAACAGCTTGATCGTAGTCGTGAACGACGAACTGGCGTCATATGTGAGAACTACTGCAAGCCGTACCAGGTTTCGTGCGCTCTCTGAGGCGATATATGCAATAAAACGCTCCGTGGGAGACAGCAAAGCCGCTGAAATGGCAAGGCGACGGAGAGTGTACGGTAAAAACGGCAAGATGTTTGAACTCGTTGGAGATATGTAGATAAATGTCTCGAGGCCAGGGCAGCATGCCAGTGACCGGAATGGATCAAGCCTGTGTATCATCAAAAATTTAAGATGATCGCCGATCGAATTGAACGCGAGCAAGGGCGTGATATCTGGTGGGATAGTTTGAAGGTGACTTGGGATAATGGCAAGTTTCCGTAGCGTCCGCACACTGTTATCATCCTCACCAGGCCCATGAACGAGGTCGATGATGCCTGGGATCGATAAGTATGTGCACTGCAAGATGAGGCTACGAAGCTTTTTCAGCGGGGAAGGAAGTTGGTAGCCAGATGGCCAGGTCTCAAAATACACAACCTCCAAGGTTTCTAGGGACTCTGAAACACGTCCTATAGAATGAAGGAGTGATTTTCCACCGTGCCCCACACTGCCCGCCAGCTTAAGAGAGCCCATTGACAGGAGCTCAAAGCGCCCAACTTCAATTGGCACTGTATGGCCAAATATTTTGTCCATGGTGCCATGAAATTCCACTTTTGCCATCTGTGGCATTAGACGAAAGCAGCCCTCCAAAGCAGCACAAAAATCATCGCGGTTCAACAGCTGCATCGCGCCGCTTTCGTCGGTAGTGAAGATTAGCACGACACGCGAGAAGGAACCAGATTGCCGCAGAGCTGAACACAGCTGGAGAATGCTCTCATCTAGCCATGGGATGACCAGGGTGTGAAACGTGATTTCGCGGGTGAAGGTGTGCCAGGATCTGCAAACCAACGCAAACTGAGTGAATGCACGAAGATCGTATTGGTACTGCCGCCAGAGTGATCCATCTGTGAATGCTTCTCTGGTGAGGAGAGTTGGAAAAGAGCAAGTCGGGGTAACGTGTTGTAGAATCGAAGGTATCAGCTCGGGCGGGATGTGCACAGTTGGTGGCCGAGGACTATCAGTACCAAAGACCATGCCACGGGACCGAGTCGAAAATGTAAGAACGAAATGTGCAATAAGCTACGGGCCATTTACTTCGTCTTTTACGAAGATGCCTGGCAAGTCGCATCTACCAGTATCCCACGAAGATTGAGCGCTAGACACCGAAAAGACAACATGTGATCTCGTATGATACTAGTACTCACATGATGCTGTGTCTTCCTGATGTACGTGTACATGGAAACTTGATCGGCTTCCGAGTCTACCCAGCATGGAATGCGGATGTCTGATGTAACTCTCAACCCAAGCTCCTCACGGTTAACCTCCGCTCTCGATCGCACATTGTGGAAAATAGGAAAAGATACTTCCTTTTTTTGCCCTACGAAAGTCTCCAGACAGTTTGTCTCTCATAGAAAGATAATAGAGCCAAGTTTCTGTATCATGCACGATTCGAATGGTGCTATTTCTGCAGCACGAACGCAATGTACAATGAAAGAATATTGTAATGGGCTCCAGATGGGGCGGCGCAACGTGATTACTAAGCCACTGCTCACCTGGCTCGATGCCACTGCGTCTTGCCACCCGGAATGCTACCGCTCAAAGATAAAGTGTTCCATCTTACTGGAAGGTTTTCCTGATGCAGCTGCCACAACGGAAAGCTGACGACTCGGATGACCTCTGCTGCAATGCGGTCGTTGCAGTACACTAGCTACTAGGTGGAGATGTGCCACACGGGTACTAATACCATGATCATATGGGATGTGTTGGACTCGCTGGATGTTTCATGACCGGAAGATGAAACACGTACTAGTAGAGAAGGAACGACCGCGACCTTCTTCGCCACGATTCACCTACCACAGCCCGCCTAGCGGAGACTACATAGGAACAGTGCAACGTTTGGACTCGATGTCGGAGTCCGTCTGTGAATTCCTCCATGATCATGATGATGTTACCTCCTTAATTTCTCTATAGCCACGCCTGTCGCTAAATTCCGCTGAGGTCTCTGGAACTTCGCAACACCCCTTGTGCGCGTGCTTCTCTTCGTGCTCCTAGCAGTTGTCCCTTCTCAGGTACTAGTGAGACGGCGTATTGTTGTGAAGACAGCTCAGGAGTCCAACTGGTTCTACGGATATGATAGTTTTGTTGCCTCCTAGGTTGCGGCCACGGGCTTTATTAGAAGGAACGACTTCTACAAGTTTGACTAAGGGAGACTAGGTCAGGGGTGATGAGGTCAGTTCGCCGTCAGTTTGAGTCGACACCATTCGAAACGTCGAGGTCATATTTTAAAGCCCGTTAAAGTGAACTAGTCAAGGTCAAAACATATCTATGGGTGCGTATGAATCCGGAATGAACTTGAATGTAGATACCAAGTACAGTTGTGAGAAGAAACTAAGCATACAGTAGCCCTGTGTGCGAGTAGACCAAGGAACAACCAGTCAAAGTGCCAGCACTGACGTAATACGGACGAAAAAAAGAAGTTACACTGCGAGTTGTGGTTCTGCTGTGTACCCTCCGAAACCCGGGTGGATACCTGGGATTCCATCATTATAGACTTCTGAGACACCATTCAGGTGTGATCCCTCTGGCCACGAGAACCTTTGAGATTGAAAGGGTTAGTCAGGCTACAGAAATGCGCAGACAACATGAGGCATACCCTGGCATCATCATGTTTTTCCACCAAGCATCGTTTAGTGCATGCATTGCTGCCAGTGGCCCATTCTCCGAGAGTACATCTGCCATCCCAATGTCCGCATCATCATTCGGAATTCCATTGGCTGCAACGTGCGACAGGGCGTGAGAGTAAGCAACTTCGGAATTGATAATAATCTCGGAAGGTGGTGTGGGTGGTGAAGAGCTTGGAGTGTCTCGGTTGAGCGACATCTGCATGACATCGTTGTCACGTCCTTGCTGCGATGTACCTGGGACTGCTGCACCAGAGTATCCAGTCCCTGAAGAAGATGAAGAGTGCGAAGGGAAGTTGTGAGGCTGAGATTGGTCAGAAACCTGGCTTTGAGGTGGAACGCGCTGAAGACGCCCAGCAACCGCATCTCCACCTTTCCTATGCCTCATAAGAAGGCTAGCGAGGAATCGAGCATATAAGTGTGGTGTGTGACGCTCATCAATGGCAAGATCTTGAAGTGTCGTGATCAAACGGCTGATGAGTTCAAATATCTCATCCTCCATCTGACTAGTCAGCATTTGAGCAAACTCGGGACGAAGAAGCTGGGTTGACGAGATGAGAACCTGGGATACATTGGATATATAAGTTATTCACCTTGAGCATGAATGCCGATGCAAAAGACGCGAATACAAAGTGACCTGAAAATATTATGAGATAAGAACGCGTCGCTCATGTAGAATGACATCTCACCGTCAGGAGCAGATCGCATGAGACCACTCGGGACCAGCACTTCTATCATGTGCTTGATAACCACCTTTGCCGAATCGAAGCACTTCAGGAGATTCAGTCAGACTTAGTATACGAGGCCTCAATAGCAGCACGAACCTTGTCAAGAAAAACGTTGTCACTCGCCCCAATGCCTCGTTGGAAGGCGTGTTGAAATCCGAAAGAGTACATGACTAGGCGTGAGTAGCTAACCAAGCTATAGAGAGGCACATCAGCTGGTTGCACACTGAAGAGTGAAAAAGATAGCTTACAAGGGCAACAGACTGCAGCGGAATAAACATCCGGGATCTAGGCACCAAGAATGAGCATGTGTCTGACCAGGGTCTCATGGGATAAAACCATACCTCTAGGGTTCGATTCCTCATTAAAGCGCCTACTCCATTCCTCAAAATAGGCCGTGAGATGACGATCATGTTCTAACGTAACATGAAGGAAGTTGATACCCTGCGAGGTGCTTTAGTTGCGAAAGTAGACACTAATAAAGCGCTCAAACCTTGTTCAAGCCGGTCGGCGAGGTGGGGTCTGAGAAGATATCATCGTGGAAACGACCCACGATACGAAGAAGCGTCGAATAAGCACAGAGGTGGATATCAAACTTCAGTGCGCCTTATCAGCACTTCGTAAAGAGATGATATATAGAACTCACCTTGTCTCGGTACCGAGACTGTTTGTACCAATCTGCAGAATGTCGAGTAATATAGTCCTCCTTGATCGTCGATGGCTTGCCAAACTGCGTAGCAGTTGATCTATCGATGTTAAAACATAACATCCACACGCGAGTGCGATTCAGCATCTCCCGTTCCTCCCGCTCTGTCTGTGGCTGCATCGTAGAGACCTGATGTAAATTAAGGTCTGTCGCAATCCTGAAGTAACTGCAGTAAGCCACTGGATGTAAATTCAAGTAGAAGAAGGTAGATTGCATACCGCGCAGCAAGTCCTGTATATAACCAGCTCCTGTCTTCTTCCCATTTGCGAGCTGGAACGGCATAGATACTCATGAGAATGTATGCTTGACATAGCTCGACGGATTTCCAGCCGTCAATGAGCGCATTTGCTGCAGAGTGCTTCGCAAAGTGCATTGCAACTGGGTAGATCTGGGACTTTTCCTTGTAATAACGCGACGAAATAGCACAGACTGGAGGTCTTAAGTCAGAACTTTCTCGGAGCATGACAGAAAAGTGGGTTACGTACTGACTGTGAATAGGAATGGACATCTTTGAAAGATGGTTTCAGACGTATGCAGTGTGGGATCGAGGAGACCGATAAATGGCTAGATAAACGTAAGTCACAACTTTGTCCTAGCTCAAGAAGCTCACATTGATTTGCTTCCAAAATCTGGTTGGCGGTCGCACATCAGCTGAATGGAATCAAATAACCGCATGTGTACTCACATATCGAAGAGCTTTTCGACATCATTGTTATTCACGAGTCCGTGGACAACTATCTCCGGTGTGTGTTGTTCCACCAAAGTTTTGCGAATGTTCAAATTTGACGCAGGACCTACTAAATCGTGAGAAATTACATACACCAGTGTTGCGCGATGCATATTACCAGGCAGGAAATACTCATTATTAGCTACACCCTGCGAGTAATCACCGTCATAAATACCCGGAGTAACATGAAAAACAGACAATACTCACCACGTTGTCGTCATCGTTTTCGGGGATCGCGCTACTTCCACCTGCACTGGCATTTCCGCCTCGACCTCTCACTTTCCCCTTATCTTTATCCTTGTCTAGAGACAAGTTTGCAAACAGCCCGATCGGCACGGTGACATCAGGAAACGTATCCCTGACTTTTTCGACGTCCTCTTCATCTGTGGCATCTTCGTCTGCTTCGGGAGCATCATCCTCGGAATCATGTGTGGCAACTCCAGAGGGATTGCGCAAGTTACGAAGGAAGTCAGGATCTACAGTCCCAGGTTGCTTTATACTGGCCTGCAGACGATCAAGCCAATCAACAACATTCATGTTGTCACTGTCAGATGGTGACGTTGCTGCTTTGTAGGATACAACCGATAGGGGCGTTGCCAGGTAAGGGTTATGCAACTGCCCAACAAATGATATCAGCGAACGAATGCATGAAGTATCCCGCGAATAGCCCACCTGCTTGAGGAGCGACTCTATGATCTGATCTTTGTGACGGATCTGAGCCAGGAGATATTCTCGTTTGCTGACAGAGGGGGGGTGATATGAGTATTGTGACATCGTGGAAGACATCGTGGAAGAGGATGAAGACAGAGTAAAAGAATCAGTAGAATCAATAGAGGATGATCGTGAACGGGACATCGGAAGAATAGTCAACAGAGACAAGATGCCACAACGAAGGGGATGTGGTGATGGGACCGAAAAGTAAAGGGCTTTAAGTAGAAATAGAGCAAGACTAGTACAACGGAGAGTGGATGACGAATAGAGGCTAGTGGAAACGGAGAAAATGACAGAATGAACGGAACAAAATGACCGACTGAATGGCAGAAGATTGAATGTGGTGCTGAAGGCCGGCCAGATCTCAAGATACTCTTGAGGTCAAGGGTCTCGTTTCCCATTTGACTTAGTGGCCAGGCCCCGCATGCCGAAGAAGCGCCAGGGTGTCGGTAAAGAGACAAGCCCCGGTGCCAAAAAAAGGAAGAGAAAAAGTTACGAGATCAAAATGAAACATGATCGTCGCTTCTAAAACTTTTACGACACAAAACGAAAACTTACTTTGGCGCTGTCCTAGGTTTACGACCTTCTACGATGCATGGATGCCCTCCAGTAGCACAACGCTTGCAAGTGCCGGCACCGTCTGGGAAGTCGCATTTCATCTGTGGTAACCGGAAAAGGCACAAAACAGTAAACCAGTGTTGGATCAGTGTACCAATCAACCAAATAGGGTCGTAGTCAAAAGAGGAGTGCAGTCCATTTCGGGCGGAGAAAGTCAAATTCCGAAAATTAAAAAGGGACAAAACCCATAAACCGGCGCAGGAAATTGCGGGGTGTGTTATCAAGTTGAGTCAAAGAGCAGGAGGGATAGGTGATGCACGTGATAGGTGATCCAAGACCGCAGGCCGCAGGTGTGAAGAACGTACAAACCAACACCGGAGGTTAAGGGATCCCAGTTGCAGGAGCAGCGAAGCCGCCGCGCGAGGAACCAAGGCAGTCCCAGAACGGAGAATGTAGGGCACGAGTTGTCGTCGAAGCACGTCATCAACATATCAGATGTCGAGGTATGTCCGGAGTAAAAGTGCGCCGGAGATAGATCATGACCGAATGCATCAATGTGGCAATTGCATGATAGGAGAAGGAACGAGGTTTTGGTGAGTTAATTAGATTGTAGCGCGATAGATTAGAAAAGGAAGTACAGCGTAAAGGAAGGTGACGTACCTTCAGACGCTTGCAATGTGTACAAGCTCCAGCTCTGCAATGACATTCGTGAGAGCGCAGCGTCGGAAGAACAATAAAGAGATGGAAGATACGTAGTAGTTGGCGGAACAAGAATCACCGAGCCGAAAAACACCACACATATGGGGCAAGGAACGTGAGAGACCAGTTCCGGACAGGGAGCGAGCATTAGGCAAGGTGTTGCCATTGTCGGCAGGTGCATTGTCACGAGGCAGTCGTTCAGAAGTCCATAGAGTGTATGAATAGGCGGAAAGCGAAGCGACGGATATGTGATAGGCATATGCGTGTAGAACATTAACCCGGGGGGATCAAAAAGCGGTCACGTCAACATAGCAAGTCGAGGCCATCCAGATGGCACCGGGGCATGTCGAGTGGGCAGTGCAAGAAGGGTGAAGAAGTTGAGTCGGCATCAAGCGATTGTCGAGTTGGCAGTGCAGTCGGTGATACAGGTAGCCGGAGCGAGAAGACAGAAAAGGTAGCCGGAGTCGGGATGTCGGGATAGGAATAACGCCCGATTACCGGTTGGAGATACAGGCGCCAATTGAATAAGGTTGTTTCAAAGTTTGAGTGTCGTAGGACATCGATTGAAATCCGCGGCAGTCAGAAATAGAAGAGTCGATGATACGGATGCAGGGTTGAATTTGTGGAGATAAAACCGCAGCAAATGTTCCGGAATGTAAGGGAAAAATTAGCACCACAGCAGAGCCGTCCGAACCAATGCATTAAAAAAACGATACACAAGCCAACGCACGTTCGGCAAGCACATCCAAGGGCATGAAAAGACGGAGTTGTTATGAACCGAGGAATTTGAAGAAGCGGATCAGTTCGGGGATCGTTGGAGCGAAGAGCAATGGAACCAACATCAGTCGCGACGTCAGCGGAAATTGTTTGTGACAGTGAAAGCGAAAGTAAAGCCCAGGATCATGGAAATGATATAAGGACGCAGAGCACAGGTGAAGGTAGATGTAAGGAGCACAAGTTCATGCAATACCCGAGCATCAAGGTTGGTTTGGTTGGTTCGTCCAAAGAATCACCAGAAACATCGTGTCGCATGACATATAGGCAGATCAGTTGGGCAGCAGGTATTCAAAATATTTGCATGGTGAGCAGAGCAGGAAACGAATAAAAGAATAAATCACAGCCCAATCAGCACACTATCCGCTATCACAAAATCCGAGAGCCCACTCACTTGCGTTGTCCAGCGAGACCCGCTCCACCACCAGCTGCTCCCGACGCAGATGGCCCCGCCCACTCTATCACATCATCATCATCACTATCATCGTCACTACCGCCGCCGCCTTGAGACGTCGACGGCCTCGGTCGCTTTGGAGCACGAGCCCTCCTGCTTTCTGCCGCAGAGCGACGGGCGGGTGGCTTCGGCGCAATTTGAGGATGCGCAGGGGCAACCTGAACAACCGTTGTCGCGGCAGTAACCGGCATAGTTGGACGCTGGTGCATCTGCATCTGCACGTATTGTTGTTGCTGTTGCTGTTGCTGTTGTTGTTGCTGTTGCTGCTGATGTGTGGCTACGACTGGCGGCGATCCCGGGGTCACAGTAGACACCGAAGAGCTTGGAGCGTGTCCCATACCCTGCGTAGGTACAATCATATTGGTCGCCGAGCTTGCTGACGAAGTTGGTCGCGCCGAAGACGGGTCCTCGGATGAGGATGTTGTCGGGTGGCTGGCGTACGAAGCAGGGGAATGGGAGTCGTGTGAGCGGTGGAGACCAAGAGTGCCTATTGGTATAAGATAGAGAAGAAAGAAAAGAAGAGACAAGCGTTAGTATGCTGAACTGGAAGCAATGAAATCCCGTGACAAATAACAATGAAAGATGACAACAAGAAACGGAGTGAAGGATGGGCGCGATGAGTTAATGACCGAGGCTGGCATAAAATCAAATCCGGAGCCACGCAGCGCCGGATCGTCAACGTAGTGTAGCTCCATCCCCTATGACATCGAGTCTTGACCTCGCACCAGAAGAAACGTCCTTGTTCTCAATATAAAATATCTTGGATGGATGATGATGACAGCTACGCGGTAACCGGAGCGCCAAGAGCTCTCACAGCTTCGAGATAGTACAGAGTCCCACCATACTAGTCTGCCAACGGCACGTAGTCACGTGGCAGAGTCAATTTCAGAGTCCGCCAAGCCGCATTGCAAACTAATTGCAAACGCTGCGTACTTCGCGGATGTGCCAGAGCAAAAATACGCGCAAAGGAAATACATAAAAGAAGACACTCACCCCCATCACTCAAAGGCGTGTGCGTGTTCGTCGGCGGTGTATGCGGTCCGAATGTCGTAAAAGGTACAGGCGACGGCGGAGACATCGAGTGCGCATGCGGTGTAGGCGGCGGGGGCACGGGCGCGCGGGTAGCGTGCTGTCAATCAGTGATGAGTAATGGAAAGGAGTTTTTTGAGGTTACGATCGCCATTCAATGATCGATAATCAAGGTGATCGATGGCGTTGATGAGAACGTGTCAATGCCGATATTTTCATATTAGATTTGTTATCGATGAACAGAACGTTCAGGTGTCATTTGAGGAGAACGTGGAACGTTAATCGTCAGCGCTCATGGATAAAAGATGAAGATGAAGCACGAAAAAAGGGGAAGCCCGTTTCAAAGAACGGATCCAAATGAAAGGCGTGGCAAGAAGACTCACAAGACTAGGCAAACTCTGGCTCCCCTGGGCATTCATCGCGTAATACATGCTCTGAACCTCATTTGATAGATAATATGTATCGGATGGTGAGTAGTGCTGAGACTGTTGTGGAGCATTTGGGGTTTGTCCTGGGCCATGGACATGAACCTGAGATCGAACATGAGCTTGCACATGAGCATGTGTTTGGGGATGCGTCTGGACGTGAGCATGAAGCTGAGGTTGTGATTGCACATGAGTTTGCGACTGGGTATGTCCCCTGTTGTGAGAGAATCGAGTCTCAGCTTGAACAGGAGCCTGGGTCTGGGGGAAATGCTGTGCTTGCGGAAATTGCTGAATCTGGAACTGCGTTTGAGTCGGAGGAGGCGAAATGTGTCCTTGCTGCACCGTATACTGTGGTTCCGCCTGCACTTCTGTAAATTGTCCTTGGGCAATTAATTGGGATGTACGCTGCGCAGCGAGGGCCTGGCCGGTTGGCTGCTGAGAGGCTGGAGATTCAGCCTGGTGTTGCTGAGGGTCAGGTTGCGGGGGCTGAGGCTGAGGCTGAGTCACGGAGGGGACTTGTGCCTGAGGTACCTGTGAGTATTGGTGTTGCTGGAAAGGGAACATCTGTCAGGAGAAGAACAAAAAACACTTTGGAAAATGGAAAGCAAGAAAAGAAGAAGAAGAAAGGTCGATAAGGTAAAGGTAACAAGAGGGGATAAGGTCACACAGCCGCGCACTTAACAATACGCATAAGGTAAAATCCGCCACGAATCAGAATCATGCAACTATAGCATAAATTTGGAAGCAGAAATCATGCAAGAGAGTGGAGGTCCAAAGCTCACCTGACTTTCCGCGCCGCGCTGTCTATAGTACGCAGAAGCCCTGGCCCTACCACGTGCCGGACGCTGATGGGGTGGCTGTTGGGGCTGTTGCTGCTGGTGAATTTGTCTATATGCCTGCTGAGGAAAAGAATACTGGTTCGTGTTAGAACCTTCGAAAGTATAGGGCTGCTGATAGGCTTGTTGTTGCTGGTGTTGTTGGGCGAAGTGTTCGCCCCCTTGAAGCCTGGTGCCTGGATACTGTGGATTCCAAACATTCACGGGTTGTTGGCCTTCGAAACCCGAGACTTGGGCTGGGTCGTAGAAAGAAGCGCCCATCTGAGAGTCGGTATACCATTCTCGAACATCGGAGGTGGTGGCGGCGGCGGCGGCAGTAGTCGGGTGGAATGAAGTGGGAAGGGAAGAAGAGGAAGAAGAAAGGGTATCTTGTAGCTGATCATTCCGGTTATGGGCTATTGAGACAGGGGGATGGAGATGTGTATGAATTAGAACATATTGGGGGATAAAGTGGGATAAATGTCATGAGTGGTTGGGTAGGACGTGGATGAAACGGGGATACGCACATCCTGAGGACGCGAGCGCATGGTCGTCATCAGCTGGTGTCCGGCGGTTCGCCATCAGTCTTCAGCCCCCAGCCAGAGTTTGATAGAGTTGTTCGTGAAGATGCGTACGATGGGAATGCCGTGAATGTTTGTGCTGGACTGGCGTCAATGTGACCACAACCTAGCCTGGATTCTGATCTGCCAGTTCCTGATGCCTGGACCGTTTTCACCGGCCTCCGGCTTCAACTTCAAAGGCGTGTCGTATGATTCGTGTCGTTTAACGTCGAACGTTCAGTAAACACGTTGCACAACACGCATGCTGTGTGCAGATGGTTTTAGAATGAAAATGACAACGCTGACAACAAAGAAATTGAAGCAAGTACTAAACGCATGGCAGGTCTCATATTTAACCGACCCGTTAATGGATGGCACAGGGTAAAAACGATAATGTCCTCCTCACGTGACAAGTCCTAATTTGCATCCGCGGCTTCCGGGAGTCTCTTGCCGGTCATGATTCATCCTCGTACAGCTCCGCGTCGGTGTGTGTTCATCTGCGTCGTTTGGTATGCGCATAGCCCCCGGTGCAGATTGCTCTCGAGAATCTGTGTAAATAACATACGGAGATTCACTTAAACGTGTATGTCTTTGTCTTGCATTGTCTTCCTATGTGTCATCCATTGATAAGAGCTTGGACGTAGCCGGACTCCCAACCCATTGGAATTGAGCCACGTCTTATTGCTAGGCATACCGTCATGTTTTTTGTTCTAAATCTGACCCGTCCCATGCATTAGTACTAGCTGCACGAGATATGAGTGGTCTGTCCAATCTACGCAGTCCTTCGTGCCTTCTTTTGTCAATTTTAACGCGACAGGGTGAATTTTTTCTTCGTACCGCATGGTTCACGGGACTACGTTACTTCTTCCTCTATATGTGCCTTATCACTATTCTCCTCATAATGGTGCTAACATTCAGACATCTTCCTGTTCGAGTATCGAGCGGTGCTGTTGCTAAACAACATCCCTTGATTCACGTTGATCCCCAACTTGATGCGCCCGTTAGCTCTACTTCACGTCACTCTCTTTCACCAATTTCACACTTGTTCTGCTAGCACCTTACTCTCTTCAGTTCGCCTTATATTCGCACCTCCGACCCCGAACTTCTTCCAATCCCCGATATTCGAAGCTTGCCACTGCACACTTACGGCATCGTCGGTTGTGTGATTTGCCGCATTGGCTTCACTTCAAGGGCTATGTTCGAGGCTTCGAGCCCGTTCGTTCGCATAACGAACAATTGGCGACGAGACCTTCCTCGCAGCCTAAGTATGTACTGACCACACCAAGAGTTTTCAACAATACTAGTGCTGCGCCGCGCCTCTTTTCTGACAGCGCATAGGTCGGCGTACCTCACATATTTTTATACTTGTGGGTTTTATACCTTCGCGGATATAGCGGAAACATGCCTCTTAGTCGCCTACCGTCGAATTTCTCGGGCGACAATTCATCTCCGGGAAATGTATGTGGTTTCCTATTCCCGGATTCTACCATGCTGTCAAAGAATTAAAAAATCGCAAATGACGTGTTCACGGATGGTCTTGTCCGTTTATCGTGAAGACCACCAGCGCACTATATCTTCTGCAGCTCCCTTGCGGTTGAGATATTAGCTATCACGCCACCATCCTCTGACCATTCACCTCACCTCGAATGAATTGTGGTGTCAACCGATTGCTATGTACGAGTCGTTACTAAGGATGAGGTTGAAATTAACATATGAAACTGAAAAACGCAGAGTACCTTGTCCAAAACCTCTCATGTATGTTTTTGGCTGGTACACGAGTCGTCCTGCCAAACCGGCTTACAGCTCGTGAGATTTCTAGAATAAATGCACTCGGCTCAAGACTATTATTGTCAGAGCTATCACTGATCAGTACGTTTACGAAGAAGTAGCACGACATCCCAACACATCTTTGTCCTGGATGTTTAATTCGAAGTGGCAGGTTTCTTCGTGTCAGAAGTATAGTGGCGGCCCGTGGCCCCGGTGACCCGAATAAGAATTCCGCAATTCCCTTGAGGTCGAGGCCCAGGCTGGACTCCGGGCAGGTGCGTTAACATTCCCATTTTACGCGTGTGACCGTGGTGTGCTTGATTGTTGGGATAGAACGTCAAGGTGAAGATCGAATTTTCTGTGTGCTGTCGCGTAGAGTCTCTAGACGCACCGTGGGTGCCGATGTGGGCATGCGAGAGCCCCAGAATCAAGAAGACGGCAAGTGGAAACACCTGACATGTGAGTGATGCAAAATCAGACTCCAGCCATTTCATTCAAACCGTACTAAGTCAAAACTTCAAATTCTCATCGATAAAATTTCTTCTAGTTCGCAAGCACAAAATATCGATGATTCTCTGCGCATAGTCTCTTCAACTTGTTGATCTCGCCAATCTCATTTTAAAGCTTTTCTCGAGATCATGTTATCGTTACAGACTGTTGGACTTAGGTCACAACACATGTTCATACTTACTTACCATACATAGCATT
>PVYE01003777.1:3746-16689 GCA_002995055.1 Rhizopogon rudus
GCGCAACTTCCATTCTGTCCGTCCTGTTATACCTATCCTAACGACGAGGCATGATCGCTTAGCAACGCTCAGAAAACATCGGCGGCAGCGTCGCCCGCTGATCATCTGTTTCCAGAAAGATAGGACATATCCACAATGGGCTCTCCTGGCCCCACAAAGCTAGTAAGGTAAGGTTCTTCGTGGAAATAGCGAGCCAAGGATTAGAAGAGCGTCCAAGTATTGATGAATAGTTGGAATGTAAACAGGTGTTTGTTGTGAGCGAAGAGGAGGAAGGGTTTGGTCGTGTTTCTTTGCACGAAACACATTCCGTTGTGAGATAGCGCCAGTGGGCTGTTGAAGTGGTCAATTACAGGACAAAACCGTGATTTGACGAGGACAGTATTGAATGCGCAAACGTGGAACTTCACAAAGTTCTCCATCAACCAGGAGGCCGACAATATCTTCTGGCCATAGGTTGATATAAACATCTTCTTCCACGTGTTTTAGTCGCGGAACTTCAGCTACGTGTAATGTGGCACTAGGAGATCGAAATCCTGACTAGTTGAGAACCAAGGAAAGCGGCAACAACGTCGAAATCCAAAGACATACCTGGTTCGTTAACAAATCTACAGCCATCTACCGGATAGCCTGGTCACCGATCATTCCAACGTAGTGCGTGCCAAATGTGGTAAACATATCGCGAAAGGCTCTTCAAGCTTGGGGCTCGTGAACGGAAGGCTCGCGAATAGATGAAAACTCTGCCGCAGAGCCATCATATATTCGCGAGCCTTAGGTAGATTCAGTGATAGACGGGAGCGGAGGAATGGGTGGGTGATGATCAGACTGAGGCCCGGGTGTTGCAGTACACTGTGACTGTGCATGACAACTTGAAGTTGGTGGCGGAGCTTCAATCGATCTTCATTATTCGTCTATAGCTAATACAGAAAAAACGACTATCTTCATTCTATTAGGGTCTGCCTACGGGAGACTAAGACTACCTATACTTACCTACATGTGTTGCGGCTGTTTTTTTTTCTTTAAATGGTGTCAGCCTGGTGAGATTAATATTGTTTCTCGTTGGCCGATTTAACTCGCACTCATGCATCTCTATCAGCATTTGCTTCACGCAACCATGTCGAACGCGAAACTTTATCATTGATTTGCCGATAAGCTGGTCAAGACTCAAGAGACGAACTAGGCCAATCTAGCGTTAGAGCGGCACTAAGACAATTGTATCGCCAGTTCTACAGTTTCCTCGTCCGCAGTATGCCTATGCAAAATACGACGCAAAATCAGACCTGGCTTTTGCCCAAATTATCCATCTTCATCTCTGTCGGTAATCATGCTAACTGACGGCAGCTTTAGAACGTACCTCGAGATCCTCTGGAATTGTTTTTACGTGTGCACCACCAGATACGTTGGACTTCTGATTTTGTACACTTACACTGCTGTCACCTTCGGTTGGAGATCCTAGGCCAGATAGATTGATGGCGGTGTTGAGGCGGAAACTTGTGCTTTCATTTCCACTGTGAAGGCTGCGCCCTCGTAGCGAATTCCGACTATTCAGCGACGCAAGGAAGGAATTGGCATACACTGCACAAATAAAGAGTGAGTTATCAGAGAGACGTAGATCTGCACTCACGCTTTCCGATGACGAAATTTATCGCCATAAACCACAAAGTGTGTGGGCTAGTGGCAGACTTTAACAAATAAAGATAAGTATTTGCCTGGATCGATCGCTTGAACTTACTATAATGATTTCAGCTATGGATATGACCCTGGAAGATAAGATGTGAAATTGACACAATTGCCAAGTGGGGAACGTACGAAGTCAGTAAACAACGATTGATTGCGTACACGATCAACGTATTAACGAGTACGTTGGTCCTGGGTTGATAACAATCTCAGTCATGCCAATGTTTTAAGAGTAAGACCTACTCAATAATAGGACTCCGGTTGCCGTGTAGAAGTACGCACAATGCAGTGGTAATACAGATATCAGACAATATAGTAGTGATAGTAAATGGCGTAGTGACATATCGCTGCAAAACTGTCAGCAGGCCAACTAGCCAAATTAGTTTTTGGCGCACGGTAAATGTAATTTTCTGAATTGCGGCGAATTCCTTCTTTTGGAACCTAAGAGAACTCATTTACATTTGACACGGATTGAGGAGAGAAGTACTGACATGAGCACGACTGTCTCTACTTCGGCTCAGCGCATTTCGTAAGCAAGACGAGGGAATGAAGCTCACCTAATCCAAATGCTAAATTTCCGATTAACATTATGAGCTGCTCACACAAGTCATATTGAGAAACTTACCAAGGTGTGCGAAAACAACCACCATCTTGACATGACAAATCATCATTTAGCCCCGAGTCTCCGTATGAATCCGACAGTTCTAACTTACAATAGCGCATGTCAGCCACCATCGAATACTCGAACGGGTCACTACCCCGCTAAGGTTCAACGCAAGCAAAATCAGCTGAGAGGACAATACTCACGATGGGATATCTGAAAAGTAAAGTATCTGAGAAGGATACATACCATCTAAGCATCTCACAAATCATCACTGTCACTGTCACATACATTTGCACGATGGTGGCTATACACATCTGCTTCTATCGTCAGTTTCAGAAAGAATCTCTTTGAAAAGAAGAGACTTGCATTCAGACCAAGCGATCCCTTTAATTCCCGTACTTCAGTTTCGTACCCTGAATTAACCAATGCTGATCACTCACGATAAGAGACCTGAAATGCACGGTTCAGCACGTGGTTTGTTGTGTTCAAGAACATACCAGAATGCTATTGTGAGGGCGTGATCCGAGTCGTCACCAAAACCTGATACCTATACTGAATCAACAATCTGAACCTGAGTATCTGTGTTGACGATGACGCGCACAAGGTAGTGATACAGAGCATGACACACTTGATCATGAACCAACTCGATTAATGGTCGACTTAAGATAACCGTTCAATTACTTACTGAAGGAGAGATGTATTGTGTCTAGAACCCTGGCAAGAAATCAGGCGGGCAGAATGGGCATTGCAGAGAATAAGTATTACCAGATCAACGCAACCTGTGCCACTTCCGTAAAACCCACTTCTCAGTATAAAATAGACATACTGCGACGCACCAAGAATTTTGTACTTTTATTGTCCTTAGGGTAATATACATAATATAAATATGTCTTGGAGGCATTATCAGTGAACAGCACCATGGCCCACACAAACATGACGTACCTGCAGAGTCGTGATTCCGTACACGCTATTATCAGTGTTGTCAACATCTAGTCGAGGGAGACAAGTTCTCGACGCACATCGCAGCGATCATCCCTCCGATGAAAGCGGCACCTAAGGAGGGGGGGAGGTCAGCTGAACGGCGACTAGTAAGTGCAATGCCGGGTAACAAAACACGCACCAAATGTATCTTTAATGTTGACCTCCATAATGAAGTTATTAAACAGCGGATTCAAATTTCGGACAGAGGGAAGAAACTTAGGGAGGCAGTTTACAACAACGCATTTATATCAGTACTGAATACCGTTCATATAAGGTTTAACCAACTGCGTAGTAATGGATGACTGTCTCAAAGATTAGGCGATAATCAAGAAGCTTCAAAGACCGGTGTCACAGTAGTGCTGACCAGCGTCATACTACAATTAATATCGACTAAAGCGGCACGAAGATTGAGAATCGTATGGGCAGTTCTACAGTCTTCTTGTCTACATTCTACCAGTGTAGCCTAGTACGTTTTTAAAAATTTCAAAGCGAACCTCGCTAACGTCCTCAAGACAGCTGGATACAGGAAGAAGGATTATACTCGCACCCCGAATTTTGATCTTAATGAATTCGCTGAAGAATTATAAGCCATTGTCGTTTTGCCTATGACCCTGGACATCGGCGCGCTGACCCTTTCCCTAAAGAACACCATGGGGACCGTCTCAGCGTACTCTTCTTATGTTCTCCGAGCGGTGCTGTTTATTCCCGACGAGTATGCAATCATAGGCCTAGCTAATACCATCCCACACACTTCCGAGTTCCCCGAGGAAATCAGGTCACAAAGGATATACTTACCTCGTGTTGGAAGGTGCATCTGTTTGTTTTTTTATAACTAATGGACCTCGCACGATTCCGCTGGCGCACGCTCCCAAAGGATACGCAAATTCGACTCCTCGTTAGGCTGAGGAGTCAAGCTGGCTTTGTTAACTAGTGATACGTAAAGATGAAACGGGGAAAAACGCGAGCCCAACAAACCCAAATGTTGCATCTGTTCGTTTTTTTAAATTGTTGTTCTACCGTATGTTCGAGTCGTAGTCTCGTTATACAATGTCGTTCTCGATTGCCATCAATCGCCAACACAGGCTCGGAGGTTCGTTGCTTCACCATAGTGTTTCCTTAGGAATTTTCTAGCGGGTATTCAAGATAGTCGATGCCCATCTTACAGGAGAAGCTGTCCTCTTGGAGTGGCCGAACGCTAGACCCCGCGATCATCCTGGAGCCAACCATTTGTTCAATTACGCGATTCTTTTCAGATACATGGCCCCAATGGAACATACCAAGTCCTCGTTATGGATATTCTTCAAACACAACTCATTTCACTGCAACGATTCTGACAACTTGTCGACAGTTGCGGAGTATCACCTAATGTCAGGGCTGGCGTATTTTCAGCAGGGATCGGTTGTGCACTGCGGTAAGCGAACAACACCGAAAATGATCTGTTCTCAAATATCACTGACCGCACCGATGAGTCCAGATCTTCAAGATACCCGGTATCAATAATAATGTGTTGCTTTTCTACTAGCTTCTCTTCCAAGAGTAAGGCGCCTTGAGATTGAGTAACATCTGCTGCGGATGCGCCTTCCGACTGGTGCGTCGAGAGTGAAGTGATGAATAATTAGGCTGTTTTCAGTCTGAATAGAAGTGCTAACCTTGGTAAGCTTTTGCGACTGGTTCATGATCTCATAGAGCTTGGGAGAAACAATTTTAATCTCGTCTGACACCGTCAGTGTAAGATACGAAGGAATTCTGTCTTAGCGCCAATAGTCTCAGACGAAACTACTGGAACACATTATAAAAATGGTACAAATTACATGTTTTATTAGATAGACAGCCATCGTCTATAAAGCGCGTCGGCCAATGGTACAGCTCCAGTGGTCACATAGATGAGGGAGAGATTATACGCGGCCTCTTTTGCGACAGTTGTACACTGCAAAATGTCAGCCAAAGCGATCGAATATAAGATTCCACTCACATCACCTCCGCGTTTCTCAGCCATCTCGAGAACACGTTCATAATGTGAAACAGCGTGCGAATGGAGTCCTGACCAATATTCAACAGTTGCAATTTTGAATGAGAAGGGGAGTTTCGTACCAAGCTGATGGAACGCCCGACCGAAATTGTAGTCTATCTCTGCCAACATTATTTTATCGTCGGACGACTTCCGTATTTTCCGATATTGAGACAAGAAGGCCATCCCCTAGTTCACGCCAAAATACGTGAGATCTGAGCCAAGTAAGAAGTGCAAAAGTCTCACTTGTGCTATCATGTGGTGACGATTGTCAGACTGTCGCTGCATGGCTCTACTAAGGGAAGCGATGGCCAACGACAGGCAGACAATGGGGTCTTCAGGGCAATAATCGTATGCGTGCAACAGATAGACTGAAAAGAAATCGTCACTACTAAGAACTCGTTGGAATGACATGCTAACTGACATATGGCGCTCTGATAGCTCTTCGCAGCGAGACACATCTGACCATAAAGAGTCACGATGACCGGATTATTCTTCGTAGGCATCCGGATGGCCGTTTTATCCGCTGTAGAACTCTCCGTTGGACCAGGAATCTCCGCTTCTTCGTCCGCTTCTTCCTCTCCTTCGTTCGCCTTCGATGATTCTTCCTTGACCGACGACGACAGACCATATCTACGTCCGACGACATTCCATTTAAGGAGCTCCGGAGTCTTGACAGCGGTATCATGAAGTCGGAGTTCTCGGAGCGCATGTTTCTGTAACGTCGAGGAAACAAACGCATCAGTAGGACGATGTCCGCTGGCTATGGAAACCAGGAGAAGGCGAAAAGCTTCGTTGTTGAACTGGTGGCTGTTGATGAGTTTGCGACATTGTTCTACTGCGACAGCGAACCTGCCCGCAAAGATAGCGCACGCTGCAAGACGTCATGAAGTCGAACCAAAGCTGAAAAAGATACTCACTGATAATCGCTGTTCGAATCGTCGTGTGTGAGTTGGAATCTCGGTAGGCATTTGACAAGAGGATATGGCGTAGCACTTCTTCAGCCTGGTCGTAGTCTCCCCGCTTGGTAAGAATGAAGGAATACTAGAATGTCAAGTAAATAAAGAGCCAAACCGTGTCAAAAATGAGAACTGACTTGCATGAAAATCCTCAACCAGTTTGCAAACTTAACGCCGCGGAATGAATCCACCTTGCCGTGCGCCTGGCCATCATCTTTATTTCTGCGATGCCTGTCGCGTTCTGCAAGACCATTTGGTCAAACAACATATAGCGAGAGAAACAGCTGCCATAACTGACCATTGAGCTCGAGCCTTGACACCATCCTATCCTCGTCTGCGTCATTCCTCCGCTGCATTCTTCTTTTCGGGAACATGCCCTTGAAATCATGGTCCTGACGGAAATGGTCAGTCACCTCAGCACTGACATAGATGTACCCCATTTAATCACCCTCGTCGTCACGAATAGATTTCTCGTCTCTCTAAACATCTCCACAAGCTTTTCAGCCTCGATCATCCACTCCCTCTCGGCCTCCACGTCTTCATGCAGCATACGCGGCCACAGTTCCTCGATGCGCTTGTGCCCCAAGATCACTTCTCGCTCGCGTTCCTCTTCAAGTACTTTGAGCTCGGCCAGAGAGAACCTGCCTTTCCCAGGGGCTGAACCTTTTCCTTTGGCACGCGACTTCTCTTCGAAAAGCGAGGCACCTTGAGGTTGAGCACCAGCATCAGTTATGGATGCAGCTTCAGGCTGGTGTGTACGTCGTTTGCGAGAGTCAATCACTTTCAAAGTATAAAGAAATTCGGCTTTGAGTCTGAATGCTAAGAGATGCGCTAACCTTGGTAGACGAGTTCTAAGGCTTTTCGTGGCTCGTCCATGATCTCGTAGAGTTCAGCAAGCTTCATCTTTGCATCATTGTTAGTTTGATCTGCATCGATAACTGATGGAAGGTTAGATTTTGCAATGAGGTACCAAGACTATCTCACCTTGTTTATACACCTCTGCAGCCCCATCCAAGTCGCCAAGCATCTTGCGGCACACAGCGACCTGAAATAATACGTACAAGCTACTAGTCTGTAGCGAGGATCAGCATGGTGACAGACATGTTGGTAAAAGGAGCATACAGCAGGGTGTCCGCCGAGAACTTCATATATCGGCTTCGCATCAGCGTACATCTCACGTTCAAAATACGAGTCAGCTATCTCCCCAAAAAGAGCAGCATAGTCGAGAACGTCTTGTGCGAGGACAATAGATGCATGCATCTATACAAGTTGTTACCCATCTGCAGGTTTCTTGTCACATGATAAACACGCACCTTGCCCTCCTCGACTTCTCCCAGTTTTATTCGTGCAATGACGAGTCTGTGTCGGGCGTTGACATCAATAGGATAGTGACCAGGCTGGACATCGCCGCTTCTCTCTATACTCATGCTGCCTCCTCGATCTTCGCGGGGCAGATCATACTCTCGGTCGTCCCCACATCCGTCCCAGAAGCGTTGGCTAGCGCGACCTTGCAACCACCTACATCCATTCCGTATAGTGTGGATTGCGCGATCATATTCTGCCATAGTGTTATACAAATCAGCCAGGACCAAAATGTCGATGAAACCAAATGTTTGGGCTAGTAGTAGCTGGTCGGTTGAGGAGGGATCGTTGGGCTGTGCAGGACCCAGAGGCTGAATGGTTTCATAGTGTCCCAGAGCTGCCTGGTAGAGAGAAGTACAGAGTGGAAGGTCTGATACTTCAATGAGTATCGGGCGAAGCTCTGCCAGCACCGCCATGTCATGTGGGAATAGTTTCAAAATCGCAAGAAGGGAGTGTCGAGCCTATATAACATGGAAGTATATCGGCAGACGCTTGAAGAAGATAACGACGGGACTTACGGCACGAAGGTCATTCATTTCCTTTGCCAAGGAAGCACGATCCCAAAGGGCATCGACGTTTGTTGGGTCAAGACTGTATACCTTGCTATAGCAATATAGGGCTTGTTGATTATACCCCAGTTCTCTAGTGAAACGGTCAAGGTTTTCTTCGATGATATTCATAACAGCCGTACCGTGATTGCGCAGCAAGGCTCTCCCATTCATCTGCATCATGTTGAAGATGTGCAGCCATGATGCGGAGTTGAAGCGCCTTCTGATGCTCATTCGAATCTTCATAACACTGTGCAATAACGGACCACGCAGACGATGCTCTTGGTTCGATGCGAATGACTTCCTGCATGGTTCGTATTGCTTCTTGGATGTTTCCATCGACATATGCTTGATTTCCTTCTCCAATGAGAGCGCGTACTTGATGGGAGAGTACGGGCCCGTGCTGACGGCTGCGCTGAGAATGAAGTAGTAGTTGCGGGGGAGTCCAAGGGTTATCACCAGCCACGCACCTTCTTTCCTTTCTTCCTCCCTATCCCAGAAGCCTCGCGCAGATCGTCGCGAAATTCTGCGTCCTGTTGGGCGATATTGAAATCCCATTCTCGATGGAGCATCGAGGCATTTGAGACATCATCCGTCATGCGGATGTTGCTCACTAGCCGACTGCATATCACACTCAGACATGCGAAATTAGGCCAAGTGAAATGACGTACTTAAAATCCGTGTCGATCTCTGCCTGTACCCCCTGAGGCACTTCAATGTCTTCAGCGTCCGACTCCTCCTGCGAGTCGTCGTCCGATGTCGTGTCATTCAGGTAATCTGATTGAGATTCCACCACACCAATATCATCTATTGTAATATCAATTAAAGAGTACCTTCAGGATCTCTAGACTTACAAAGGTCGTCTCCCTCATCCATGCTGCCTTCCACTTTGAACTTCGGTGAATGTGACTCAGCGAGCTCTGCCGCCAATCAGTTACCCTTTATGGACATTTGTGACGCATTTGCGACGGTTGGTTCGGGCAGCTTGCCGGAGCGAACCGGTCGCAGCCCAACAACTTTTGAGACTCCTCATAGCCAACACAGCTCGCTGTAGAACAAGCTCCTTCCCCTCTCCTCGCTCACCCGGTCACTCTCCAAATTTATTGTCCTAAACAGGAACAACACTGTAATTTCTGTTACTTACCAACACGCGATTGATCTCAACTTACATAATCCATAGCTGATTTCTCTTAGCTCGCACCCTTCCAGGCCAGCAGCGCACCCTTCATGGAATCCTTAGATCTGAACGGTTTGGCCAAATCCCTTCCAGCAGCCAACTTTGAGAAAGCTGAGAAGGATTTACTGAACAACTTCAAATGTAGAGTGCTCTTTCTGCACTCTCTACGCACCTTACTCACGTTCCGCCCTAACAAGCTGCTGCACTCAGTATAACTACCCTCTACCGATCTTCTAGACATGCCTCGAAACGCGCTTATAACGCAGGATATGCCACCGCCTGTCAGGATCTCATGTCGATGATCCAACAGGGTGTTTCCACCGGTGGTGTAGCTTTATCTGGCTCAAACAACCCTGCCGGCGACGTGATGACAATCGGGCGAATCATGGACTGGATCGAGGCTAGAATGGAGGCAGTGAAGGCTCGCGAGGAAGAAGAGGATGAAGATGAAGAGCGTGAAAAGGAAAAGGAGAGAGGACGGGGGAGCGTTCCTACACGCAGCAACGACACTAATAAAGACTCCCCTGCCCGCGACGTTTTCACCGGAGATGCAGCAAGAAACCCTGTTCAAACAGCTTCTTCTTCTTCCCGTATAGATAATCAAATGGTATGATAATTGGATCTTGGTCTTTCGCGTTGGCTGATGTATCTCCCGTTTATTAGCCTGCTCCGGCGCCCTTGACGCCGCACTCCCCATTCACAGTTCATAATTCAAATGTTCCAAACAGACAACCCTCACCTACTCCATCTGCGGTTCCACCTCCACGGCCATCAACACACCCACCCACCACCCACCGCGCGTCCAAATCTCGTGCCCCCAGCGCCAAGAAAGACAACTCTGAGACATTCCCCATCCCACCTATTACAGCTTGTCTTGCGCCGTCAGAGAATACATTCCGCATTCCTCCTGTCACTACCACGACCTCCGTTACAGGAGAACCTGCTTTCTCTGACTATACGGCCGGCGCCAAGCGTCGTCATGCTGTCATGATGATGCTCGATTCCAGTACATCAGGCGCTATGGAGTCATCTTCACAAGGGAGCAATGTCTCAACCATCACATCGGCCTCAGGAAATACTAGAAGAAGAACACGGAGCTCACGTACATCTGCCCTCAACACCAATCATCAACAAATCCAGAATAACTTGGGAGATGCCATGGATGTGGAGGATGAGGGACGAGAACGAAAGCGCGTAGCCAGACGGTAATCGTTATTCTTCAATTAGAAATAAAGAGGTAGGCATCTGCCTTCCTTTTTGTGTTTGTGGTCCCATTTACTGGCTGCTATCCTTCTTTCCTTTATTCCACTACCACCTCACTTCTGCATAATGTTTTCTAGCATTTGACATACTCCTGACCCCCCTTTGTATCGCTCACATTGCATGACGTCTGTATGTACGCCTGATTTCATGTGATACCAATTTTTGTTTGGCAATCATTGCATCCCATTACTCTTCTATCGTTAATTATATGCAGTGGTTTATGTTTTACGATAGCAAGCCTGCAATATCATACAGAAGAAATCTGCTTAGTTCACGAGTCTCCGACGGTCATAGTCGTACCCCATAGTACGCCATTCACTGGAAAATAGCAATACCCGAAACCCGCAACACTTTCCCCCAAAAACACCGGAGACAAATACAATTTGCTTTCACCCACCATCCGCTTAACGCTAATATATAGTTATATGCAACACTTTACGATAACTAACCTGGAATATCATAAAGAAAGAAGTCTCCTCAATCCATCATAGCGTCAGCTCCAGACCATCCATAACATATTAGTATAGCATCATTCCATTCACTGTAAAATGGCAACCCCTAGAAGCTCCACGCAAATTTCTCCCCGATGACTCATGATCAAACAACACCCTGCCGAAACGTTTAGTCTCCCATCACGATCAAATCTGCATCTACACACCGTCCGCTCGAAGACTCCTATTTACTGGAGTGGGCAGGAAATGATCCAAACCCATAAGACGCCTGCAACGCTCCAAATGCCGCTTCATAATTTTTGGGCTGCGATGGCGACGGCGCAGGCGAAGTCTGCTTCTTGTCGCCCTCCGACTTGAGCAGAGCTTCTGAGGACGAGTTACAAGACGTGCTGGACGACTTGACCGATGATTTAGACGATTTAAACATATTGATAGTGGTGAAGATAATAGGCAGCGCAGCAACAAATGATTAGCGGTTAGGTCTTCAAGGGGCTCGAGAAGCTTAAGGTGTGAATGATCAAAATGCCCTCGACCTGGGCTATCTTTTATATTAACAATGGCAAGGCGTCATACTATTGCTTTTGCGTCTTTAGAGACTGACTCCATCCTTAAGAAGACATGCTGTGCAGTATTGCACGCGCATGCGCAGGGGACCGTCTGACTCGAACATAGCGCCGCTACAGCATAGCCCCACTCTAGCACATATGACATCAAAGATTCAAGGTTCAGTGCGCCCAAGAAAATGAAAGTACCGCAATTGACTCACTGTCACCCTCCGCTATCGTAGAAGGAAGACAGATCCGCAGTACACCCCGTGCCAATCATGGTCGAAAAGATGGTCAAGGGCGATTATAGCATGCCAGGATCAGGATGGTTGACATGAATAACGATTTGATTCTGCTCGGCCCTCAACCTATAGAATCGCGTACCATGCAACTCGCATTCCCGTAGATCTCATTTGGATTCTACATTTCTGCGGCGAGCGCCTATAATATCTTAAAAGCTTCGCTCGCTGTCTTTGCGGTATTATTTCTCTTTCCAATCTGGGTGCGTCAGAACACGCGCCGCAGCTTTGAGTTCTGCAGCTGTCTGAAGTGACATGAAAAAATGTGACTGCGGTGGACTTAAGACTCGGAGGTGTGAGCTGCGGGTCAGCAAAAACACGCTGCGGTAGAGGAAGAAGCGGAAGATGTATGAACATTGAACTACGCAATGCGCCATTTGTGCAGGATCTCTGATTAGAAGATATTTTAGTCTGAGTCATGAGTTGACCTTCCACGTGGTTCCAAAACCAAACTAGAACCACGGAAGTTCGAGTTGACCAGACGTAACTCTAGTCATTCATACGTCAACAATATGCGGGGTAATCTGCGGAAACTACATTGAAGAGTCAACATGATTCATGGAAGTCAACCATACCTAATTGATGATCCTGCACAGGCCGGTGGCGTCACAGTGACATAATGTACATCTTCTCTTCGAGACTTTACCAATGCCATCCCGAGGAATTGTAGTAGTTAAGCGTTTTTAGGGTAGTTACCGGTAAGTATGACCCACGAGCTCCGACTCTGCTGAAACGCTAGGTGCTGTGCCATCTGTGCATGTGAGATGCTGTCGCGTTCCTGATTTGTCGAGGAATTCCGGCGAGTCAGAAAACCGCGCAAAATGTTCGATAAAAATTACCGCCAGACCATCTGCACAGCTCTACGGTCGCTTGTGATAAACATAATCGCGACTTGATTTGCGAGAAGGCAGGAGAGTAAAAGTCAGTAGACGGGGAGCGTACGAAGGATGGAGGGCAAATTGGCAATCACTGGGAAACTGAGCACATCACGTGGTATCAGCCTCACTAAGTGTCAGCAACTCAGTAAAAGAGCCTGGACAGCACAGGTTATTTCTCAGATTATTTTGTAGT